>CAIGQQ010030924.1:0-11141 GCA_903798035.1 Danio albolineatus | reverse complement strand
ACAACAACAACAACAACAACAACAACAACAACAACAACAACAACAACGCAATCATTACTGTTTGTGAATGCGGTTTCTGAAGTGTGCTGTAACCAGTCCACTAATCACAACAGACTGGCTCATTTGACCAATCAGGGCAGAGAATGCTCTCTGTGGTTAGAAAAGCCAAATTCTTGAATAATAATTAAAAAAAAGAAATCAGACACCAGACAATTTTTTTAATTTCTTAAATTGCGGTAAACCTTATGTAGCGCACATCTAAAACAACATATGAGCACTTTAAAGTTAGCAAGCCAGTTTAGTGTATAATAAGACCCTGCATTATTACTTCACATACTCAATAGCACATTTCAGATGAGCAAGTGTAACTTGTTGCCCTGCAAACAATCGAGTGGGTTCTGGTAGAAGGAAGCACTTCTAGATAAGATATTTCCTCTCTGCTGTCGGGGCAGATTAAACAATACAGCCTCTGTCCTCGGCTCAGTCTGTTGTGGATGGCAAAGCAAGGTCACAGCAACTCTTTTCCCTGTTCAAAACAGAGCTGGGTATTTCACTATTGTGCCGAACCAAGCTCTGGGAAGATCAGGCTTCAGGAGATGAAAGTACTGTCCGGTACAAAGGCCAGAGTGTGCTGGGTTACCTCTGCCTGAAGGATAATTTACACAACATGTCTTTGTGCGTATGACCAGACTGCTGGATTTTGTTGTGTCTTGACTGCCAACTAGATTTGTTATGCTAAAACTGATCTGTGAGTTGTGAGGCACAATATTGAGGAGGATCAAGTTTAAAGGTGTGGCCTTTTGCCTGCAAACAAGGGTCTTAAATCAAGAGTTTGAGGTTGAATCGTTTTGTTAACTAAGTAACTGATTCATTGTAAAAATCAGACACAAAAAGTCATTTAATCAAAAATGTAATTTAGAAATTAATTTTAATTTAATTCAAATATGTAATTGTTTTCTTTTTATTTGCTAATAAAATAGAATTGCTAGTAAAGCTGCTGCTGAGTCTCTACCGACATTTATGCATACATTCCAAATGGATTCAATCCATTAAGTTAAGCCAAGTTAAGTCAAGTGTTCACGTTATGTCATAATTACATTAATTTTATTAACATTTCATAACAATATAATGTTCTACATTAAGTTGTTTAAGTCTTAGCATAAATCTGAAAAAACTGAACACACGTTTCGTCACCTTGGAATTATAAGGTTCTGTCTGCATTCTGAATGATTTTAAGATATTGAGCTTCAAGGTTTTTGCATTCCATAGCAAACAATACGTGTGTAACATTTGTTTTTTAAATAAAAAGTCTTAAAATGTAAACAACTTATAAAAAACATTGCATAATGTAAATAAGTTGTCAATTAATAAGAATATTTCTATAACTCAATTTTGACAAAATTGTCAGACAGAACCTTATAATTCTAAGGTGATGATTTAAGTGCACTCACAAGACATTTCAATTTGTGAAGTTTATTCATAAACTAATTTCGAGAGAATAACGTGCTTATGATTTACCACAGTCCGTCTCGCATTAGCTAATCATGATCCCCAATAATATGATTTCTAAATTACTATAAATATCCATAGCCTTTATTTCATGTTCAACTGGAAGAAACCCTCTTCCTCCCCCTTCTCCTGTTTCGCATAGATCGAGCGGCACGGCGGCTCAGTGGTTAACACTGTTAGCCCCACAGCAAGAACACGGTCAGCCCTGGTCCTCGCAGGACTGGCAGGTGTTTCTGTGCGGAGTTCGCATGTTCTCCCCGTGTCCAAGTGGCTTTCCCCCAGGCGCCCCGGTTTCCTCCTACCATCCATAGACATGCTCCATACGTAACTGACTAAGCACCACAGGCACTTGTTTAGCTCCCTTCATTTTTCAAAGTAGTTTACCTTAGCCACTCCAGCTGGGGAGTTTTTGAGATCTACCTGAGATCAAATTCCCCTCCCGCTCTTGAGCTCAGGGCTCTCTCCCGGGACAGCATGCCAAACAAGCTTATGATATATCATCAGCTAAGTGTGAACTTTTGAAGTGCATTTGTGGAAATTTAAGGAAAATGTGCAAGAAGCGATATAACAACTTTTGCTAAAATGTTGGCAAGGCACGTATTTTTCATAAGCCTGATACATTTTTTAAATAATTACTGATAATTAGCCAGCAATATGAATTAAATGTGACAATTTGAACTAGTAAGTTTGAGGGTTTCTTATAAGGCATGAAACTTTGTAAAACATTTTTGGCCATTCATTTCCATAACCTCAAAAATGTAAACATTTAAAAATGATGCAAATATCATCAATTTGTAAATTACTAAAATATGATTTTGTGAAAACTGTGACTTCATGGAAATTATCGTACAGATATTTGTGAGACAATCAAAACAACAATAGCGGAGTACAGAAATGTACGTGTGCAAATGCACAGGATGTTTTTTACAAGATGACCCTGCCATCTAAGGGCCTGGCATGCATAATACATTGTTCTGAATAGTTTTGAAAACATTTTAGAGTGTAAAATGCAGGTGTCACGATTTTCAGTAAATAATAAAATTTCATTTTTTCCATCTCTGATCACTAGGTTGTGACTAGAATACAGTACACGAATGATATCAATTCATACTCTTAATTTTATTTGTCATTTTAAATAGTAAAAGTCTGAATCTTAATTTAATTTCACAAAAGAGCATGCATTATATTCTTTTGAAAATGTCACCTGTTGCTTTACTGATTGAAATGAAATCAAATGAAATACATTTAAACAGTACTCACCAACCATGTGTTTCCGGACATGTGCCATAGTGTAAAACTTCTTTTCACAGATTTCACAAGAGAACTTCTTCTCGGCGTATCCGTGGACAATCTTGTTGTGTTCGTGTAAAGACCACAGCTTTTTAAAAGCTTTTCCACAAGTCACGCACTAGAAAGATCAGAGGATCTGAATGAACAGCATTACACTAAACAGCTTTCCCTAAAGGGTCGATGGAAAACAAAGAATTTCTATCATTCTAAAGAGAACCAAGAACTGCAAAAGCTAAATAAAGAAAGAATGGTCGCAAAGGGCACCTCTAACTTCAAATTCATTTATATCAAATTAAGCACAACAGCACTATTTCCTTAATTACACACAATTCTTGGCTAGTGCTATATACAGCAGGGACAAATGAGTGCTGGATGGTTAGATCCAGTTTGAGTTGGAGGTGGAAATGGCCTGGCAGACCTGCTTTAGTGGCAGAAAACAGCTGTTCTTTACACCCAAATACAGACTGCCTATATATCATCCAGACTCTCTGCTCTACTGTTCTGCTGTGCAATATGCACTCATAGCCAAGTACCAGAAGAGAAAACACATATTGCACTTTTAAACATAGTAAAATACAATTGTTCATTCAATTATTGGTATAGAAATAATAGCAGTGCACAAACAAACTGATAAGTTGATTATTTTCTTGTAATGGCAAATAATCAATAAATGTTAAGAATGATGCACAACTTACGCACAAATTTACCAGTAATAGTTAATCTTGCATATATTCATGTAAAAATATGATTTAGAAAAATAAAATTTGGGTATAAAGCATAACATTTAACATTTATTTGAAATAATTCTTTTTATTATTTGACCGTTAATACTACAAAAACAGTAATACTGAGAAATAGTATTACAATGAAAAACTATGAGTTTCTATTTAAATAATATTTTTAAATGTAATTTATTCTTGTGAAAATTATTCTATAAACTCAATCAGAAATGGATCTCATTAACATTTCTCAATATTATGAAGGTGTACATATTTGGACAGCTTAATAGTTTTGAGGATACTGAGATACTTTTTAAAGGATGTTTTTGATAATTAAAAAATATAAAGTTGTTTTAAAAAACAGCACCTTAATTCATTCATTCATTTTCTTTTCGGCTTAGTGCCTTTATTAATCTGGGGTCGCCACAGAGGAATGAACAGCCAATTTATACAGCATTTGTTTTACACAGCGGATGCCCTTCCAGCTGCAACCCATCACTGGGAAACATCCACAGATTCTCATTCAGACACATACACTACGGACAGTTTAGCTTACCCAATTCACCTGTACAGAATGTCTTTGGACTTGGGAAACCGGAGCAACCAGAGGAAACTCACGCCAACATGGGGAAAACATGCAAACTCCACACAGAAATGCCAACTGACCCAGCCGAGGCTCGAACCAGCGACCTTCTTGATGTGAGGCAACAGCGCTACCCACTGTGTTGTCCCCAAAAACAGCATATATTTGAAATAAAAATCTTTAGTAATATGTTAAATGTTCTGAACAAATGAGTCATAATTTTATTCAGCGAGGATTGTTTTCTTTTTTTTTTTTTATCTCTCTGACCCCAAAATGAAAGATAGTATATCAGCATCAAAAATAAATATCATATAATCAAACACCATAAATTTAGTTTGTACTAGTAGCCATTGTTTCCCAGTACTGGGTTGTGGCTGGAAAGGCATCCGCTGCGTACAACATATGCTGGAATAGATGCTGGATAGGTGACTCTGATAAATATCGGACTAAGCTGAATGAAAATGAATGAATGAATGAATAGGCATATCTACAAGATTTTATTTAGTCATTTAAATTGTCTAATTTTGAAATGATAACTTTATGAATATGGGTTGCGGCTCGAAGGGCATCCGCTGCTTAAAACAAATGCTGCATAAGTTGGCGGTTCATTCCGCTGTGGCGACCTCGGATAAATAAAGGCACTAAGCCAACTAGAAAATGAAAGAATGAATGAACTTTATGAATAGTGAGTGTTCCAGTTCACACATTTTGTGTCTAAATTTAAACATTACGTTCACTTGAGTTGAGTCTAACTATATTCTATTATTTGCTTCTAGTTTACAATCAAACTTTGACTTTGCTCCAAAGTTTGTGTTGAATTGACCTTACATGATTACCTTGTTAACATGTGCATGCAGACAGATGTGTGTACCTGTATGTTTTTCTCACAGTTAGTCTGATGATGCAGCAGCAACTCGCTCTCCAGTAAAAAGCGCTTGCCACATTTGTTGCAGATCTGCATGCGGTTGTGGGTGACGTTCATGTGCTTTTCCAAATACCAGCGGTTGTTAAAAACACGAGGGCACTTTTTGCAGGAAAAGTGCTGCTTTTCTTCGAGCTTCACCTTCTGACCCAGACCCTCCTGCTCTTTTCTTCTCTTCCTGCCTTCCTCTAATGTGGCGTCCATTAGCGTTAGTCTCATAGCGGTCTTTGTAGTTATTCTTGCGGCACGTCGTCTTTCCTGGCTGCTGCGTCCTGAATCTGGAATGTCAAGGTTGTTCTCTTCTTCATCCTCGTCCTCGTCATCTTCATCATTGCTGCAATTTTCCATCTCTTCATTTCTGTGTTCATATTCCTCTTCTTCATCCTCACCAACATCTTCATCCCGTTCCTTATCTTCCTCCGTGACAGGAGGACTGACATGTTGGTGAATGAGCAGAGATGACGCGCCTTTACCGTCAGACCCTTTAGAAACATTCAAAGTCTGGTTGTTGAGATTGACCTCCACAATAATCTGCTCTCTGTTAAACGAACTCTCCAGTGATTCTGCTTTATTGGGATTGGTCCCGCCCTCCATTGTGCACAAGCCACGCCCTCCCGCACTAGCCACTCCCCCTTCACTCTCTTCTATCTTGTAGAAGTGTTTGGTTTGAGGGCTGGATGAACGCGTTTGGGTAACTTCACTACTATCCTCTACGAGCGATGAGAAAGAACCGTTTCCTTGCTGCCCGAACATCTTCTCAAGCTCCTTCATCTTGTAAATCTGATTGGACGAGGCATTGCTCTGCCCTTCGAGGTTAGCCATCTCACTGGAGCTTGAGCGTGATTGATCGCTCATCTGGAGCAAAATGACCAAATCAAAGATGGAGATGTTGCTGATTTGGATAATCAGGTTTACGTGGTGCAGTGGTTGATTCTGGGAGGCGAGGGTTTGGATGTAGGAGTTATGGTCATTCAGCACATCCAGCAGGATGTCCACGAGGCGCAGGTGAGGCTGGTCGAGGTGCCGTCTGTTCAACCTGGCCATTAAATGAGGAAAGTGCAGCGCTGCATCTTCCAGCAGAACTCAGCAGTCCCCTCCACTGCAAGAGAAGATTACAAAACATAAATGAATCTTACAGATCATTAGCAGCTAATTTACAATCACTTAATCAACAGTAAAAGTGTGTTTAGAAAACAGAACAAGAATATTTTGGTGCATTACTGAACAGGTTTTGTTTTTACTTGATCTTGGATCCATTTTATTTGTTTGTAGACATTTTAGTGTGCCATTTGTATAATATTAATAATAATATTGGTAATTAGTCTCTAGTTGGATTGTTTAGTAAAGCCCATGATCATATATGCCTTTAAAATCTATATATAATAGAATTAAAGATATTAAGCTAAGTGTATTTACAGTATAGGGTATACTTTCCATTTCAAAGCCTGCAGTATGTGTGAAAAAGACAATTCTAATGCATATTTTGGTTTCATTTGCACAGTTTTTACCACCTGGAGTCTCTTTAATGTTGTGTTCAGAACACTTCAAAACAATGGAAACTTGGAAAAGCTTTGTTTCTCCCATAGCTACATTCTTGAATAGGAAGAATGTGCCAGTGGAAGATAAATGCCAGTGAATTGCCAAACAATATTTACAATAAAAAGTGTAGAATAAAGATAATATAGTCAATAAAGTGCCCATTTACAAGGATTGATGAAATGACTAAACACTTTATATTAGTTGCTGGGTCAGTTTTTGCCAATGTCAGGCTTTAGATTGTGCAATATGCATCCATACAAAATTTTGTGAAGTTTATTTATGAACTAATTTCAAGAAGAGTACATGCTTATTATTGACCACGGCTGATCCCGCATTAGTTAACGCATGATTCACCAATCAAATTATTCTTAACTCACTATAAATAACCAGAGTTTCTTACTTCAGTCATCTTTGCCTGGAAGAATCCCCCTTCCACCCCTACAACTCCTCCTTTCCCTTAATAGGGCAGCACGGCGGCCCAGTGTTGCCTCACAGCAAGAATGTCAGTGGTCCAAGTCCTTACCAGGCCAGTCGACGTTTCTGTGCAGAGTTTAAATGCTCTCCCCATGCTCACGAGCGTTTTCCCCGGGTTCTCCGGTTTCCTCCCACAATCCAAAGATATGCATTATACTCTAGGTAAATTGACAATCCAAACTGCCACTATAGTCAAGCTATTAACCAGCAGTATATCTCTACATGGCAATCCCTAATTTGTCATTAGCCCTAAATAAGTGGAGAAGTTCTCGAGACCTAACTCAGCTCAAACTCCCCTCTCGCCCTGCAAATGGGAGGCAGCCCTGGACTTGAGGATCTTATGAGCTCAGGGCTCTGTCCCAGGACAGCATGCCAAACACACTTACAGTATAATCAATCATCAGCTAAGTGTGAACTCTTGAAACGGAAATTGTTAAAAAATATATATGTTTATAGTTTACATGACAGTAGGGATTTTTTTTGTTTTGCTGTTCAAAACTTGCACTTTGAACATATCAAATGTCATTGATAAGTAAATCACTGGCCAGAACCCATAATATTACATAGATTTACATTTTTAATTGAAGATGCTGTTGTGTATTACTTTGATAGGTAGATTTTTTTTATTATATTTCTCTGATTTCACTGTAAAAAAAAATATTGCTGTCTAAAATTCTTTAGTTGAGTCAAATGAAGTTTTCTGACTAAAAATATTACGTTATTAAGGTTGTTAATATTAAGGTTGAAACCTGATCAACTGATTAAAACGAGTTAAAATTACATAAAAACATTTGTTGTTATGCCTTTTTGTCATATCATTATTTTACAGTGTTGATCCTTTCAAAACAGAACACTCCATATAAAGAAGACACAGAGTTTAAACAATAACGCCAGCTCTAGAAATAACTGATATTCACAAATCTTCAGCACAGTTAGCAAACACCTCAGAAGACATAATAATACATTTTTGCACTTTATCGATTTAATTCACAGCATCCTTGAAAACATCATCAAACAAAGTTCATCTAAGCGAGAGAGAAGCAGAAGCTACTGGAGCCCTCAGCTCTGCCCTCCCCTCCTGCTCCCAAGGTTGGTTTATTTTAGAACAGGAAGGACAAGGTTTCGATCCGGACAGCATCTCTTTAAAAACACTACTGAGGAAAAGCAAAGGGGCAGAGGGAGAGGCAGTAAGCGAACAGAAAAAAAAATTATATAAACCAAATGAGAGGAAAGAAAGAGAAGCACGTAAAGCGCATTGATATTCAGAGCTGCGCGCTAACCATTAGCTTCCTCCTCCTGCGTTCTGTCTCTCTGAGTTATCATTATGCACAAGACAAAACAACGGTCAGTAAACAATTAAAGAGAGCAGGGAGAGTAAATATCACTCTTCAAACAATTATACAGATTGCTTACTCTATGTGACTAACGACAAGCAGAATTAAGAGTCAACTTTCTCACTTTTCAGTAAACAGTATAGGTTTGTTTTCAGACGCCATTGTGAGTCCAATTAGTCTTGTTAAATGTCACCCAGATTCACCCAGAATTGGCAGCACAACCTCCTATTTAAAATACAGTCACATCCATTCTTATTTGTGCTCACTGTGACCAACCCATTAAACCAGCGGCAAGTGATGACTTCTTAACCTGGTATGCTATTTAATTTAAAACTGATCAGAGACCATAAGAAACAACATGACCAAAGATTTAAGGGCTATCAGTTGGTCCTTTAAAAAATGTGTACTGTTCTCTGAAGTTTACTTCATAGTTTTTCATAAAAAACTATAATAAATAAATAATCATAAATAATTTTTCTGAGGTTGTTTTGAGTGCCTCATTGAACCACACTATTTCAAATAGATGCACACTGACAAAAAAATTGTTCATTGGATTTACTAAATTTGTTTAAGGTAAGTGGTTGCAAACAATTTCTATGGGCTGAATTTAAACAATCAAGTTAAGTTGAACATTACTACATTTAATTTGTTTGTTTTAATTCCTATAAATTGTTCGCAACCACTTACTTTAAACAAATTTTGTAAATATAATAAATCATTTTTTTCAGTACACATTGTAGACTCAGAAATGAAGTTCTGCATGTTTGACAACCTAAATACTTCATACAATAGATGAAAACTGCTGTGATTCAGGCTAAAACACATATTTCTCACACGTATTTGAAGATCTGCAAAAGTATTGTTTAATAGTTCTGAAAATTCTGAAAATTCAGCATCATATTGTGACTTGTTTGTAAATGAATCCTCAGTTCAACAAAGAACCAATTTATTTTGTTTGGAACTACATTTAAAATAATCCTCAATTCAACCTAATGTTAGGGTCAGAAGAAAGGCAATTCATATCAAATGTGGTGTGTTTATTCAACATGGCACTGAACAGCATTTTATTGTGTTGGGATCTTTACTTTACTGTTGGTTGCCTCCCTCATTATTTACCTACTAGAGTGTAAACTTGGGGGGCTAATACAAGACATTTTTGTTGAATAAATAACCCAAATGGCATTTATCGTTTGAATTTCCAGAGAAAATGGGAGGATTTAAAGTCATGGCATCATCTTATTGAAAGTAACAACACAGCTTCTTGTGATTATTGGATAAGAAGAGGGTAGTGAATTTTTATAAGACTAAATTTGCATCCCAAATGATAAACTATACACGATATACTTATACACTCAACCGGGTAGTGTAGAGTTTAGTGTAGTCACAAAATATTATTATTTTTTTTAAGTAAACAGATATTCAAACTATTTCCCAGACGTTTAATGGTTAGAAGATTACTGAAATAAATGACCAAATTGTACCTATCATAAGTACAAGTCCATTTACCATCAGAAGGTGGCATAATCACATATGTGAGAGAATTTTTCTTGCACAATCCAAAATAAATAAAGTAATACAACATGTGTCTGACAGCTCCGCCCCTTCTGATACATGAGCAAAACTGTGACTGTTGAGTGCATGGAGTGTTCAACATAATAAACGAGCGTATCATCTTGGCATTTACATATCACTAAAGAGAAGATGAAGGAGGCCTGTATGATGACTGAAATCATGATTAAGGCCCAAATGCCCTTAAACAATAACTAGTGTAAATGCACTACAGAGTGTTACGCTTTCAAATACAAGCACAAATGATATTTTTTCTCAGTGCTGCATAAGCTTGGTTTGCTAAATGCTGGACACTCATAGCTTCTTAGTCAGGGTGTACTGTATAACCTAAGCATTAGCATATCATCACATTTAGACTTTTTACCTCTGATTACTTCGCTCCTCATCTAAATGCATCAACCGTAAGTTACATTTTAATTTGCAGGGTATAAGGTGGAATCATTTTCATAGTGTAATACTCACTAATCCTCAGTACTTTTAGTAGGCATTTTTACTCATACTTTTGAATAGTATTTACAACAAATACCTTTAGTCTACTTGAACTACATTTTTTTTGTCAAGTAATGGTACTTTTAGTTGTATGAATTTTCAGTACTCTTCCCACTACTGGACATTTTAAATTCCTTCTTTTTTAGAATTTACAGCATGAATGCACGAGTAATTATACTACAAAATGGCATAAATTAGTGCAAAAGTATATGATTTGGGATGCACCTTAAAGGGCACCTGTTTTAAAAAATCTACTTTTTAAGCTGTTTGGACAGACATATGTGTAGGTATAGTGTATAGACCATCATATTGGGGTGATATAAACACACCCAGTCCTTTTTTTTTAATTTAACAGCATAAAAACAGTGGAATAATTCGAGCGGTTTTGAGACCGACCACAACTTGACGTAGAAGTGTGGTCCCCCGCCCACCGAACTGATTGACAGTGCATGTTTGTAATGAACTACAGCGATTTACTTCAGCTTTACTTCATTACCACAGCCATGTGTCAGTACATTATAAAAGAAGAGGCTTCATTCTCGGTTTGTTGACGTTAAATCAGTTTTTTCTTGTACATTAACATAACAGATATCGATACAGCAGTGGATATTAACCTGTATCCTGTCACATTTGCTTGCAAAAAGAGTGCAAAGCTCAATGTGCACGCTCTGTGTGTGTGTGTGTGTGTGTGTGTGTGTGTGTGTGTGTGTGTG
>CAIGQQ010030923.1:0-11141 GCA_903798035.1 Danio albolineatus | reverse complement strand
ACAACAACAACAACAACAACAACAACAACAACAACAACAACAACAACGCAATCATTACTGTTTGTGAATGCGGTTTCTGAAGTGTGCTGTAACCAGTCCACTAATCACAACAGACTGGCTCATTTGACCAATCAGGGCAGAGAATGCTCTCTGTGGTTAGAAAAGCCAAATTCTTGAATAATAATTAAAAAAAAGAAATCAGACACCAGACAATTTTTTTAATTTCTTAAATTGCGGTAAACCTTATGTAGCGCACATCTAAAACAACATATGAGCACTTTAAAGTTAGCAAGCCAGTTTAGTGTATAATAAGACCCTGCATTATTACTTCACATACTCAATAGCACATTTCAGATGAGCAAGTGTAACTTGTTGCCCTGCAAACAATCGAGTGGGTTCTGGTAGAAGGAAGCACTTCTAGATAAGATATTTCCTCTCTGCTGTCGGGGCAGATTAAACAATACAGCCTCTGTCCTCGGCTCAGTCTGTTGTGGATGGCAAAGCAAGGTCACAGCAACTCTTTTCCCTGTTCAAAACAGAGCTGGGTATTTCACTATTGTGCCGAACCAAGCTCTGGGAAGATCAGGCTTCAGGAGATGAAAGTACTGTCCGGTACAAAGGCCAGAGTGTGCTGGGTTACCTCTGCCTGAAGGATAATTTACACAACATGTCTTTGTGCGTATGACCAGACTGCTGGATTTTGTTGTGTCTTGACTGCCAACTAGATTTGTTATGCTAAAACTGATCTGTGAGTTGTGAGGCACAATATTGAGGAGGATCAAGTTTAAAGGTGTGGCCTTTTGCCTGCAAACAAGGGTCTTAAATCAAGAGTTTGAGGTTGAATCGTTTTGTTAACTAAGTAACTGATTCATTGTAAAAATCAGACACAAAAAGTCATTTAATCAAAAATGTAATTTAGAAATTAATTTTAATTTAATTCAAATATGTAATTGTTTTCTTTTTATTTGCTAATAAAATAGAATTGCTAGTAAAGCTGCTGCTGAGTCTCTACCGACATTTATGCATACATTCCAAATGGATTCAATCCATTAAGTTAAGCCAAGTTAAGTCAAGTGTTCACGTTATGTCATAATTACATTAATTTTATTAACATTTCATAACAATATAATGTTCTACATTAAGTTGTTTAAGTCTTAGCATAAATCTGAAAAAACTGAACACACGTTTCGTCACCTTGGAATTATAAGGTTCTGTCTGCATTCTGAATGATTTTAAGATATTGAGCTTCAAGGTTTTTGCATTCCATAGCAAACAATACGTGTGTAACATTTGTTTTTTAAATAAAAAGTCTTAAAATGTAAACAACTTATAAAAAACATTGCATAATGTAAATAAGTTGTCAATTAATAAGAATATTTCTATAACTCAATTTTGACAAAATTGTCAGACAGAACCTTATAATTCTAAGGTGATGATTTAAGTGCACTCACAAGACATTTCAATTTGTGAAGTTTATTCATAAACTAATTTCGAGAGAATAACGTGCTTATGATTTACCACAGTCCGTCTCGCATTAGCTAATCATGATCCCCAATAATATGATTTCTAAATTACTATAAATATCCATAGCCTTTATTTCATGTTCAACTGGAAGAAACCCTCTTCCTCCCCCTTCTCCTGTTTCGCATAGATCGAGCGGCACGGCGGCTCAGTGGTTAACACTGTTAGCCCCACAGCAAGAACACGGTCAGCCCTGGTCCTCGCAGGACTGGCAGGTGTTTCTGTGCGGAGTTCGCATGTTCTCCCCGTGTCCAAGTGGCTTTCCCCCAGGCGCCCCGGTTTCCTCCTACCATCCATAGACATGCTCCATACGTAACTGACTAAGCACCACAGGCACTTGTTTAGCTCCCTTCATTTTTCAAAGTAGTTTACCTTAGCCACTCCAGCTGGGGAGTTTTTGAGATCTACCTGAGATCAAATTCCCCTCCCGCTCTTGAGCTCAGGGCTCTCTCCCGGGACAGCATGCCAAACAAGCTTATGATATATCATCAGCTAAGTGTGAACTTTTGAAGTGCATTTGTGGAAATTTAAGGAAAATGTGCAAGAAGCGATATAACAACTTTTGCTAAAATGTTGGCAAGGCACGTATTTTTCATAAGCCTGATACATTTTTTAAATAATTACTGATAATTAGCCAGCAATATGAATTAAATGTGACAATTTGAACTAGTAAGTTTGAGGGTTTCTTATAAGGCATGAAACTTTGTAAAACATTTTTGGCCATTCATTTCCATAACCTCAAAAATGTAAACATTTAAAAATGATGCAAATATCATCAATTTGTAAATTACTAAAATATGATTTTGTGAAAACTGTGACTTCATGGAAATTATCGTACAGATATTTGTGAGACAATCAAAACAACAATAGCGGAGTACAGAAATGTACGTGTGCAAATGCACAGGATGTTTTTTACAAGATGACCCTGCCATCTAAGGGCCTGGCATGCATAATACATTGTTCTGAATAGTTTTGAAAACATTTTAGAGTGTAAAATGCAGGTGTCACGATTTTCAGTAAATAATAAAATTTCATTTTTTCCATCTCTGATCACTAGGTTGTGACTAGAATACAGTACACGAATGATATCAATTCATACTCTTAATTTTATTTGTCATTTTAAATAGTAAAAGTCTGAATCTTAATTTAATTTCACAAAAGAGCATGCATTATATTCTTTTGAAAATGTCACCTGTTGCTTTACTGATTGAAATGAAATCAAATGAAATACATTTAAACAGTACTCACCAACCATGTGTTTCCGGACATGTGCCATAGTGTAAAACTTCTTTTCACAGATTTCACAAGAGAACTTCTTCTCGGCGTATCCGTGGACAATCTTGTTGTGTTCGTGTAAAGACCACAGCTTTTTAAAAGCTTTTCCACAAGTCACGCACTAGAAAGATCAGAGGATCTGAATGAACAGCATTACACTAAACAGCTTTCCCTAAAGGGTCGATGGAAAACAAAGAATTTCTATCATTCTAAAGAGAACCAAGAACTGCAAAAGCTAAATAAAGAAAGAATGGTCGCAAAGGGCACCTCTAACTTCAAATTCATTTATATCAAATTAAGCACAACAGCACTATTTCCTTAATTACACACAATTCTTGGCTAGTGCTATATACAGCAGGGACAAATGAGTGCTGGATGGTTAGATCCAGTTTGAGTTGGAGGTGGAAATGGCCTGGCAGACCTGCTTTAGTGGCAGAAAACAGCTGTTCTTTACACCCAAATACAGACTGCCTATATATCATCCAGACTCTCTGCTCTACTGTTCTGCTGTGCAATATGCACTCATAGCCAAGTACCAGAAGAGAAAACACATATTGCACTTTTAAACATAGTAAAATACAATTGTTCATTCAATTATTGGTATAGAAATAATAGCAGTGCACAAACAAACTGATAAGTTGATTATTTTCTTGTAATGGCAAATAATCAATAAATGTTAAGAATGATGCACAACTTACGCACAAATTTACCAGTAATAGTTAATCTTGCATATATTCATGTAAAAATATGATTTAGAAAAATAAAATTTGGGTATAAAGCATAACATTTAACATTTATTTGAAATAATTCTTTTTATTATTTGACCGTTAATACTACAAAAACAGTAATACTGAGAAATAGTATTACAATGAAAAACTATGAGTTTCTATTTAAATAATATTTTTAAATGTAATTTATTCTTGTGAAAATTATTCTATAAACTCAATCAGAAATGGATCTCATTAACATTTCTCAATATTATGAAGGTGTACATATTTGGACAGCTTAATAGTTTTGAGGATACTGAGATACTTTTTAAAGGATGTTTTTGATAATTAAAAAATATAAAGTTGTTTTAAAAAACAGCACCTTAATTCATTCATTCATTTTCTTTTCGGCTTAGTGCCTTTATTAATCTGGGGTCGCCACAGAGGAATGAACAGCCAATTTATACAGCATTTGTTTTACACAGCGGATGCCCTTCCAGCTGCAACCCATCACTGGGAAACATCCACAGATTCTCATTCAGACACATACACTACGGACAGTTTAGCTTACCCAATTCACCTGTACAGAATGTCTTTGGACTTGGGAAACCGGAGCAACCAGAGGAAACTCACGCCAACATGGGGAAAACATGCAAACTCCACACAGAAATGCCAACTGACCCAGCCGAGGCTCGAACCAGCGACCTTCTTGATGTGAGGCAACAGCGCTACCCACTGTGTTGTCCCCAAAAACAGCATATATTTGAAATAAAAATCTTTAGTAATATGTTAAATGTTCTGAACAAATGAGTCATAATTTTATTCAGCGAGGATTGTTTTCTTTTTTTTTTTTTATCTCTCTGACCCCAAAATGAAAGATAGTATATCAGCATCAAAAATAAATATCATATAATCAAACACCATAAATTTAGTTTGTACTAGTAGCCATTGTTTCCCAGTACTGGGTTGTGGCTGGAAAGGCATCCGCTGCGTACAACATATGCTGGAATAGATGCTGGATAGGTGACTCTGATAAATATCGGACTAAGCTGAATGAAAATGAATGAATGAATGAATAGGCATATCTACAAGATTTTATTTAGTCATTTAAATTGTCTAATTTTGAAATGATAACTTTATGAATATGGGTTGCGGCTCGAAGGGCATCCGCTGCTTAAAACAAATGCTGCATAAGTTGGCGGTTCATTCCGCTGTGGCGACCTCGGATAAATAAAGGCACTAAGCCAACTAGAAAATGAAAGAATGAATGAACTTTATGAATAGTGAGTGTTCCAGTTCACACATTTTGTGTCTAAATTTAAACATTACGTTCACTTGAGTTGAGTCTAACTATATTCTATTATTTGCTTCTAGTTTACAATCAAACTTTGACTTTGCTCCAAAGTTTGTGTTGAATTGACCTTACATGATTACCTTGTTAACATGTGCATGCAGACAGATGTGTGTACCTGTATGTTTTTCTCACAGTTAGTCTGATGATGCAGCAGCAACTCGCTCTCCAGTAAAAAGCGCTTGCCACATTTGTTGCAGATCTGCATGCGGTTGTGGGTGACGTTCATGTGCTTTTCCAAATACCAGCGGTTGTTAAAAACACGAGGGCACTTTTTGCAGGAAAAGTGCTGCTTTTCTTCGAGCTTCACCTTCTGACCCAGACCCTCCTGCTCTTTTCTTCTCTTCCTGCCTTCCTCTAATGTGGCGTCCATTAGCGTTAGTCTCATAGCGGTCTTTGTAGTTATTCTTGCGGCACGTCGTCTTTCCTGGCTGCTGCGTCCTGAATCTGGAATGTCAAGGTTGTTCTCTTCTTCATCCTCGTCCTCGTCATCTTCATCATTGCTGCAATTTTCCATCTCTTCATTTCTGTGTTCATATTCCTCTTCTTCATCCTCACCAACATCTTCATCCCGTTCCTTATCTTCCTCCGTGACAGGAGGACTGACATGTTGGTGAATGAGCAGAGATGACGCGCCTTTACCGTCAGACCCTTTAGAAACATTCAAAGTCTGGTTGTTGAGATTGACCTCCACAATAATCTGCTCTCTGTTAAACGAACTCTCCAGTGATTCTGCTTTATTGGGATTGGTCCCGCCCTCCATTGTGCACAAGCCACGCCCTCCCGCACTAGCCACTCCCCCTTCACTCTCTTCTATCTTGTAGAAGTGTTTGGTTTGAGGGCTGGATGAACGCGTTTGGGTAACTTCACTACTATCCTCTACGAGCGATGAGAAAGAACCGTTTCCTTGCTGCCCGAACATCTTCTCAAGCTCCTTCATCTTGTAAATCTGATTGGACGAGGCATTGCTCTGCCCTTCGAGGTTAGCCATCTCACTGGAGCTTGAGCGTGATTGATCGCTCATCTGGAGCAAAATGACCAAATCAAAGATGGAGATGTTGCTGATTTGGATAATCAGGTTTACGTGGTGCAGTGGTTGATTCTGGGAGGCGAGGGTTTGGATGTAGGAGTTATGGTCATTCAGCACATCCAGCAGGATGTCCACGAGGCGCAGGTGAGGCTGGTCGAGGTGCCGTCTGTTCAACCTGGCCATTAAATGAGGAAAGTGCAGCGCTGCATCTTCCAGCAGAACTCAGCAGTCCCCTCCACTGCAAGAGAAGATTACAAAACATAAATGAATCTTACAGATCATTAGCAGCTAATTTACAATCACTTAATCAACAGTAAAAGTGTGTTTAGAAAACAGAACAAGAATATTTTGGTGCATTACTGAACAGGTTTTGTTTTTACTTGATCTTGGATCCATTTTATTTGTTTGTAGACATTTTAGTGTGCCATTTGTATAATATTAATAATAATATTGGTAATTAGTCTCTAGTTGGATTGTTTAGTAAAGCCCATGATCATATATGCCTTTAAAATCTATATATAATAGAATTAAAGATATTAAGCTAAGTGTATTTACAGTATAGGGTATACTTTCCATTTCAAAGCCTGCAGTATGTGTGAAAAAGACAATTCTAATGCATATTTTGGTTTCATTTGCACAGTTTTTACCACCTGGAGTCTCTTTAATGTTGTGTTCAGAACACTTCAAAACAATGGAAACTTGGAAAAGCTTTGTTTCTCCCATAGCTACATTCTTGAATAGGAAGAATGTGCCAGTGGAAGATAAATGCCAGTGAATTGCCAAACAATATTTACAATAAAAAGTGTAGAATAAAGATAATATAGTCAATAAAGTGCCCATTTACAAGGATTGATGAAATGACTAAACACTTTATATTAGTTGCTGGGTCAGTTTTTGCCAATGTCAGGCTTTAGATTGTGCAATATGCATCCATACAAAATTTTGTGAAGTTTATTTATGAACTAATTTCAAGAAGAGTACATGCTTATTATTGACCACGGCTGATCCCGCATTAGTTAACGCATGATTCACCAATCAAATTATTCTTAACTCACTATAAATAACCAGAGTTTCTTACTTCAGTCATCTTTGCCTGGAAGAATCCCCCTTCCACCCCTACAACTCCTCCTTTCCCTTAATAGGGCAGCACGGCGGCCCAGTGTTGCCTCACAGCAAGAATGTCAGTGGTCCAAGTCCTTACCAGGCCAGTCGACGTTTCTGTGCAGAGTTTAAATGCTCTCCCCATGCTCACGAGCGTTTTCCCCGGGTTCTCCGGTTTCCTCCCACAATCCAAAGATATGCATTATACTCTAGGTAAATTGACAATCCAAACTGCCACTATAGTCAAGCTATTAACCAGCAGTATATCTCTACATGGCAATCCCTAATTTGTCATTAGCCCTAAATAAGTGGAGAAGTTCTCGAGACCTAACTCAGCTCAAACTCCCCTCTCGCCCTGCAAATGGGAGGCAGCCCTGGACTTGAGGATCTTATGAGCTCAGGGCTCTGTCCCAGGACAGCATGCCAAACACACTTACAGTATAATCAATCATCAGCTAAGTGTGAACTCTTGAAACGGAAATTGTTAAAAAATATATATGTTTATAGTTTACATGACAGTAGGGATTTTTTTTGTTTTGCTGTTCAAAACTTGCACTTTGAACATATCAAATGTCATTGATAAGTAAATCACTGGCCAGAACCCATAATATTACATAGATTTACATTTTTAATTGAAGATGCTGTTGTGTATTACTTTGATAGGTAGATTTTTTTTATTATATTTCTCTGATTTCACTGTAAAAAAAAATATTGCTGTCTAAAATTCTTTAGTTGAGTCAAATGAAGTTTTCTGACTAAAAATATTACGTTATTAAGGTTGTTAATATTAAGGTTGAAACCTGATCAACTGATTAAAACGAGTTAAAATTACATAAAAACATTTGTTGTTATGCCTTTTTGTCATATCATTATTTTACAGTGTTGATCCTTTCAAAACAGAACACTCCATATAAAGAAGACACAGAGTTTAAACAATAACGCCAGCTCTAGAAATAACTGATATTCACAAATCTTCAGCACAGTTAGCAAACACCTCAGAAGACATAATAATACATTTTTGCACTTTATCGATTTAATTCACAGCATCCTTGAAAACATCATCAAACAAAGTTCATCTAAGCGAGAGAGAAGCAGAAGCTACTGGAGCCCTCAGCTCTGCCCTCCCCTCCTGCTCCCAAGGTTGGTTTATTTTAGAACAGGAAGGACAAGGTTTCGATCCGGACAGCATCTCTTTAAAAACACTACTGAGGAAAAGCAAAGGGGCAGAGGGAGAGGCAGTAAGCGAACAGAAAAAAAAATTATATAAACCAAATGAGAGGAAAGAAAGAGAAGCACGTAAAGCGCATTGATATTCAGAGCTGCGCGCTAACCATTAGCTTCCTCCTCCTGCGTTCTGTCTCTCTGAGTTATCATTATGCACAAGACAAAACAACGGTCAGTAAACAATTAAAGAGAGCAGGGAGAGTAAATATCACTCTTCAAACAATTATACAGATTGCTTACTCTATGTGACTAACGACAAGCAGAATTAAGAGTCAACTTTCTCACTTTTCAGTAAACAGTATAGGTTTGTTTTCAGACGCCATTGTGAGTCCAATTAGTCTTGTTAAATGTCACCCAGATTCACCCAGAATTGGCAGCACAACCTCCTATTTAAAATACAGTCACATCCATTCTTATTTGTGCTCACTGTGACCAACCCATTAAACCAGCGGCAAGTGATGACTTCTTAACCTGGTATGCTATTTAATTTAAAACTGATCAGAGACCATAAGAAACAACATGACCAAAGATTTAAGGGCTATCAGTTGGTCCTTTAAAAAATGTGTACTGTTCTCTGAAGTTTACTTCATAGTTTTTCATAAAAAACTATAATAAATAAATAATCATAAATAATTTTTCTGAGGTTGTTTTGAGTGCCTCATTGAACCACACTATTTCAAATAGATGCACACTGACAAAAAAATTGTTCATTGGATTTACTAAATTTGTTTAAGGTAAGTGGTTGCAAACAATTTCTATGGGCTGAATTTAAACAATCAAGTTAAGTTGAACATTACTACATTTAATTTGTTTGTTTTAATTCCTATAAATTGTTCGCAACCACTTACTTTAAACAAATTTTGTAAATATAATAAATCATTTTTTTCAGTACACATTGTAGACTCAGAAATGAAGTTCTGCATGTTTGACAACCTAAATACTTCATACAATAGATGAAAACTGCTGTGATTCAGGCTAAAACACATATTTCTCACACGTATTTGAAGATCTGCAAAAGTATTGTTTAATAGTTCTGAAAATTCTGAAAATTCAGCATCATATTGTGACTTGTTTGTAAATGAATCCTCAGTTCAACAAAGAACCAATTTATTTTGTTTGGAACTACATTTAAAATAATCCTCAATTCAACCTAATGTTAGGGTCAGAAGAAAGGCAATTCATATCAAATGTGGTGTGTTTATTCAACATGGCACTGAACAGCATTTTATTGTGTTGGGATCTTTACTTTACTGTTGGTTGCCTCCCTCATTATTTACCTACTAGAGTGTAAACTTGGGGGGCTAATACAAGACATTTTTGTTGAATAAATAACCCAAATGGCATTTATCGTTTGAATTTCCAGAGAAAATGGGAGGATTTAAAGTCATGGCATCATCTTATTGAAAGTAACAACACAGCTTCTTGTGATTATTGGATAAGAAGAGGGTAGTGAATTTTTATAAGACTAAATTTGCATCCCAAATGATAAACTATACACGATATACTTATACACTCAACCGGGTAGTGTAGAGTTTAGTGTAGTCACAAAATATTATTATTTTTTTTAAGTAAACAGATATTCAAACTATTTCCCAGACGTTTAATGGTTAGAAGATTACTGAAATAAATGACCAAATTGTACCTATCATAAGTACAAGTCCATTTACCATCAGAAGGTGGCATAATCACATATGTGAGAGAATTTTTCTTGCACAATCCAAAATAAATAAAGTAATACAACATGTGTCTGACAGCTCCGCCCCTTCTGATACATGAGCAAAACTGTGACTGTTGAGTGCATGGAGTGTTCAACATAATAAACGAGCGTATCATCTTGGCATTTACATATCACTAAAGAGAAGATGAAGGAGGCCTGTATGATGACTGAAATCATGATTAAGGCCCAAATGCCCTTAAACAATAACTAGTGTAAATGCACTACAGAGTGTTACGCTTTCAAATACAAGCACAAATGATATTTTTTCTCAGTGCTGCATAAGCTTGGTTTGCTAAATGCTGGACACTCATAGCTTCTTAGTCAGGGTGTACTGTATAACCTAAGCATTAGCATATCATCACATTTAGACTTTTTACCTCTGATTACTTCGCTCCTCATCTAAATGCATCAACCGTAAGTTACATTTTAATTTGCAGGGTATAAGGTGGAATCATTTTCATAGTGTAATACTCACTAATCCTCAGTACTTTTAGTAGGCATTTTTACTCATACTTTTGAATAGTATTTACAACAAATACCTTTAGTCTACTTGAACTACATTTTTTTTGTCAAGTAATGGTACTTTTAGTTGTATGAATTTTCAGTACTCTTCCCACTACTGGACATTTTAAATTCCTTCTTTTTTAGAATTTACAGCATGAATGCACGAGTAATTATACTACAAAATGGCATAAATTAGTGCAAAAGTATATGATTTGGGATGCACCTTAAAGGGCACCTGTTTTAAAAAATCTACTTTTTAAGCTGTTTGGACAGACATATGTGTAGGTATAGTGTATAGACCATCATATTGGGGTGATATAAACACACCCAGTCCTTTTTTTTTAATTTAACAGCATAAAAACAGTGGAATAATTCGAGCGGTTTTGAGACCGACCACAACTTGACGTAGAAGTGTGGTCCCCCGCCCACCGAACTGATTGACAGTGCATGTTTGTAATGAACTACAGCGATTTACTTCAGCTTTACTTCATTACCACAGCCATGTGTCAGTACATTATAAAAGAAGAGGCTTCATTCTCGGTTTGTTGACGTTAAATCAGTTTTTTCTTGTACATTAACATAACAGATATCGATACAGCAGTGGATATTAACCTGTATCCTGTCACATTTGCTTGCAAAAAGAGTGCAAAGCTCAATGTGCACGCTCTGTGTGTGTGTGTGTGTGTGTGTGTGTGTGTGTGTGTGTGTGTG
>CAIGQQ010030922.1:0-33367 GCA_903798035.1 Danio albolineatus | reverse complement strand
TATTATTATTATTATTATTATTATTATTATTATTATTATTATTATTATTATTATTATTATTATTATTATTATCATTTCATCATAAAAATGTTTTGTTTGGCAGGTTTCCCCTTCACCACCATCACTGTGTTGTTTGTCACCTACTGCTTGATTCAGCTGATAAAGGAAAAGGAAAGAAGACAAGCTTTGATTGATGACCCTGACCCGATTCCACCTCCTCCTCCTCCTCTTCCACCAGCCCCTGTTACTGCTCCGACCTCCACTGACCCCAGCAGCACCCAGATGGACACCACTGCTGTCCAGCCCACCGAGACCAGCAAGCAGAAGGCAGAGTAGAGACGCTTACACTCTTGTTAAACATCTGCGATTTTCTTACACATACCCGTTTGTTCAGTGTGACATCACAGTTTCCAGGTCCAAACTCTATATGGTGTACATATGCATACAGTGCACAGCATAAACAAGTACACCCGCTTTTGAATAGGAATATTTTGATCCGTTTCTCAGTGAATATAGTTAACATACTTTGGTGCATTTAAACAAACTATTTCATTATACATTTATATCCAGTAAAAGAAGATTTTAGTCACTTAACCTCTTTAGAAATTGAAAGATAGTACATTCAGGTAGAAATGAGGCATTGTTGCAGAGAATTACAAACTACACACTACATTTTTTATGTTTATCTTGATTTTACCTCTTTATTAATTTTTAATTCATTTTTTTTCTCCTAACATATTAACTCTAGTGTTTTGATTTTTGGATCATGATCTTAAAACCAAGTTATATTGTTAGATAAGTTCTAGTTTGGGCTTTGGTACTGACTAAACTAATGTACATGGAGAAATCTATTATTGTATAGCATCCTATAGAAAATATTAACTTAAAAGAGAGATCTGTGGTTTATGCTGAGCACTGTATATATTTGTTCTATAATATATTCTGAGTGTGCTGTAATACTACTGAAAATCATGATGGTAGTGTTGCAACGTTTATATGCTCTGACAGTGATTCATCTTTTATAAATCATTCAAATATTGGTGTCTGGAATGCAGCAAAGCCTGTGGAGCAACATGATTTTGTAAAAGACTTAAATGACTAAAGAGTGGTCATCAACGGTTATTGAGTTTTCTCAATTCAAACGCATAGAGGCTTGGGCCTAAAACAATAATCCATATACAGTATGTCACAATTTAACAAGCAGATTGGATTATGGATTATATATCTAAGTCCTCGTCTAGAAATATGTAGAAAAAATGTGTGTCAACCACACTGTAAGGAATGATGCTGCATTTGACAAGTTTTTTTTACAGATTACAACCTCTGGCTGTTTTTAAATTAGGCCTAGTGATAGTTTTACATGTGCTTTGCAGTTAAAACATAGAGAATGAATATAATTACCACACATTTTGTGGCATATATTTCATTCAAATGAAATAGCAGAAGTGATCATTGCCTGAAACCGAAGATGCTTATTAACTGAGGGTCACAAGGTTTTTTGTGACACGCATTAAAACATATTGGTTTGTGACTTTTGTGTATATGTCTTTCTTTCAACTTGCATGTTTGTCTCATGAATTATTCAATTATTACCCTTTTTGGTCACACTTTATTTGAAGGTATTCTCTCTATTAATAAATCATTGTGACTTATTTGTTCAATAGACTCCAAATTTGCTGCTTATTAATATAAAGTTAGGTTAAGGTATTAGTTTAGGGATGTTGAATAAGATCATGCTGAATATGTTCTTCATAATATAAGGTGGATAAGAAGCCATTAGGGCGCCACGGTGGCGTAGTGAGTAGCACGTACGCCTCACAGCAAGAAGGTCACTGGTTCTAGCCTCGGCTGAGTCAGTTGGCATTTCTGTGTGGAGTTTGCATGGTAAGCTAAATTGTCCGTAGTGTATGAGTGTGAATGAGAATGTATGGATGTTTCCCAGAGATGGGTTGTGGCCGGAAGGGCATCTGCTGCGTAAAACAAATGCTGGATAATTTGGTGGATCATTCCGCTGTGGCGACCCCGGATTAATAAAGAGACTAAGCCGACAAGAAAATGAATGAATGAATGAATGAAAGAAGCCATTAGTTAATAGTGAGAATTGATACTTAAAAATGTAACTTTTTTAATTCATGGAGATTCAGGAGACACTCCTGCTGGATGACAGGATGAACGTGACTTAAACCTTGACTCTAAACAAAAGCATTAATGTCATAGAGAACATTCAAGACCTTTGAAGTCATTAAACCCTTTTCACTCTTGGATATTTATATAAGCTGGCACAGTTTCTCCTATTTGTTCAGCCGTTTGGATAAGTGACCATGATTGAACCACAGATATTGCCGTCAGTGACTCAGAGTTTTTCTTAGAAATCTAATTGGGGAAGTTGTGATTTAGACATGACCTTACTATACATATAAACATTGAGTTTGTTGTGTGATCTCTTTAAGAACACAAATTGTCACCTTAGAATTTTAAGGTTTTATTTGACATTTTTGTCAAAATTGAGTTATTGACATATTTTTATTAGTTGACAACTTATTTACATTTTGGGATGTTTTTTTTTTTGATAAGTTGTTTACATTTTAAGACTTATTTAAAAAACAAAAACAAATGTTACACATGTACTGTTTGCTATGGAAAGCAAAAACTTTGAAGCTCAATATCTCAAAATCATTCAGAACGCAGATAGAACCTTATAATTCCAAGATGACGAAATCATCCATATAATCCCATTAAGTTTACTAAAATGTAAAAATACACACTTCTTTTCATTCATTCATTCATCCATCCATCCTTTCTTTCATTTTCTTTTCAGCTGTGGAATCGCCACAGTGGAATAAACCGCCACACTTCTGTTATATATTCTTATTCTTTCATATATTTTAATATATAGTGCAGGTAACAGTGTGTTGACTTGCTTCACTAAAGCATGATGGATGAAAGACATTAATAAATGAAATTTTATTTTCACGTTTGAAACATTGCACACTTGAATTTATAATAAAAATCACTTTTGCAAAATTTGATTTAGTTACACTAAAGTATACTGTATGCAGTTAGTTTATTGAAATTAATTAGTTCTTAAATGTATAGTTAGACTGTAACAAAGACAAAAATAACAGGTAATGCTTTATATTATATCGTCCTTGTTACATAATCCATGTACTTACAATAGCATTTACAATCAATTATGTATAATTACATGCAACTAACCCTAAACTTGCAACCTAAATCTAACCATATAGTAAGTACGTGTTATTAAAAAATATCACTTAGTAGTTAAACGACTTCTGATAAAATATGATAAAAATATGATGAAATAAAGTGTAACTAAATCTCATGGTAATTCACATTTTGGGAAATGTGTGGCTCATTTGCGGCTCCAAATATATAGGGTAAGGTCTAATGTTAGTTGAGTGTAATTATGGATAACTTTTAGTAATTATTATTATTATTATAGTAAATACCTTATTGCCTTATTATACTCCGTTCTGTGTGGACTTTGCACGTTCTTCTCGTGTCGGCGTGGGTTTTCTCCAGGTGTTCCGGTTTCCCCCACAGTCCAGAGACATGCGGTATAAGTGAATTGAATAAACTAAATTGGCCGTAGTGAATGAGTGGGTGGTTTCCACTATTGGGTTGCAGTTGGAAGGGCATCCGCTGTGTAAAACATATGCTGGATAAGTTGGTGGTTATTCTGTTGTGGTGACCCCTGATGAATAAAGAGACTAAGCTAAAGGAAACTGAATGAATGAATGTATAACAAGGACACGTTAAAATAAAATGTTCTCATTTCTGTATAAATGATATGGATTCATACACATCAGCAATCAATTTGCTAAAACGTAAAACAGGTACGTCTTAAAAATTTCAGACCATTTTCCAATGTAGCAAGTTTGATGCCAAAAATACTGAACATTGAGTATTTTAAGCAATTTTGCAATGATATTAATAAAAGTCTGATATTAATAAGATATAAATAAGATATAAGATATTAATAAAACAATGTCAAAGGAGTGATTCATAGTTCCCTTGTAGTAGCTCATGATCTCACTCAGTGTTTTTTCACACTGCCGCCCCTCATTGGGGAAGTGTGTCAGCTGTTGCAGGGGGTAGGGGTTGTGTTTCACATGTACAAGTATGGATTCCACATCTTTGTGAAGGATCTATAAATATCCCCCAGTTGGAGCTGGGTTGAAGTCCTGGGACAGCTGATGAATCCCGGAACTGACTGAGTCCTGACTCTTCTTTTTCCACCAGAAGCAGAAGTGTGCTACCTGTACAGACATTCATTGACTTCAGTGGGACACTTAGGGATTGAAGACGGTCAGCATGGCTCTACCCATAGACCCAATGGAGGAGCCACGAATGTACCAGCAGACTTTGCTGCAGGACGGCCTGTATGATCTTCTGGAGAGCGATATGATGGTTGACTGTGTGTTGAAGATAAAAGACAAGGAGTTTCCCTGCCACCGGTTGGTCCTGGCGGCCTGCAGCTCCTACTTCAGAGCCTTCTTCAAATCAGGTGTGGAGGAGAGCAAACAGCGAGAGATTGTTTTGGAGGATGTGGAGCCTGGAGTCATGGGAATTATTCTGAAGTACCTTTACACCTCCAACATCAATGTGACGGAGCAAAACGTTCAGGACATCTTCGCCTTGTCTAACATGCTTCAGATCCCGTCGATATTCACTGTATGTGTCTCGTTCCTGCAAAAGCGCCTGAGTTTGAGCAACTGCTTGGCCATTTTTAGATTAGGCCTGATGTTGGATTGTCCTCGTCTTGCCATATCGGCGAGGAACTTTGCTTGCGAGCGCTTTCAGTTTATTACTCGGGACGAAGAATTCCTGCAGCTGACTCCAAGCGAATTGGCGGCAATTATGGCATCAGACTCTTTGAACGTAGAGACCGAGCAGGATGTTTTTGAGGCTTTGATCAAGTGGGTTGGACACGACCAAGAGAACAGGATTGGGGACTTACCAGATCTGCTGGACTGTGTCAGGCTACGTCTGGTTCCTCGGGACTACTTTGCCAAAAATGTGGAGAAGCATGAGTGGCTGAGCTCGAACTCTGAGGTCGCCAAGAAACTCCAGCTGGTCAAAGATGCCTATGCAGGGAAGCTCCCGGAAGTCAAAAAGACCAAAAGCAAAAAGAGTTCTGGTGAGGAAGGACAGAAGAAGGGAGATGGAGAGGAGGAAGAGGAGGAAGAGCAGGAAGAGCGACTTCCAGGAATCTTGAATGACAACCTGCGGTTCGGGATGTTCTTGAGAGAGTTGATCTTCTTGATCAATGACTCTGCATCGGTGGCCTATGACCCAACAGGAAATGATTGTTATGTGGCGTCGGTCTCAACTCAAATTCCCAAAAACCACTGCAGTCTGGTCACAAAGGAAAACCAGATATTTGTGGCAGGTGGACTCTTTTTTGATGAGCAGAGCAAAGATGAACAGATTTACTCATACTTTTTACAGGTAAAGAACTACGTTATTATATATTATTATATATAATATATATTATTATATATTAGTCAAGTTTTCATTCATTGTTTTGCCAGAACTGTTGGGAAGTTTGCTGACAACATAAAAATGGACAATATGAGTAAACTGATAAGGATGTGTTACCAGCTATATTTACCTACTATTTATGTAAAGCACCCCATGAAATTAACAGTTTTTCCCTTAAATGTACTGTTCACTCATAAATGAAAATACTGTTATCATTTACTTTTCCTTCAACTTGTTCTGAATTTGTTTTAGTTTCTTTGCTTAAGCTAAACATGAAAGAATATATATTGAAGAATATTGGGGGAAACAGCCATTGACTTCTGTGGTGTTTTTTTCGTCACATTATAAATGTCAATGTCTGCTGGTTTCCAGCATTCTTCAGGATAACTTGTTTTGTGTTTAACACAGACAGAAATTCATATAATATAATTTTGGGTGAACTCTTCCTTTAAGGCATTTGGGCACCAAAGGATGCTTTGACAGCTTTGTGGGGAGGGGAACGCAGATAAAGAAGCCCAACTGAGATTTTGTATAATCTAATTACTTTTGAAAAAAAAAAAAAAATCAGTGTTTCTGGAATGTTAATAATTGGAGCCCAAATAAATTTCCAAATTAGAACTATACCCAAGCATTTGAATAATGTTTGCTAACACAATGCTCAGTAACGATTCTCATCATTTACTTCTGGCTTATTCCCTGCCTATTATTAAGATATCAACTGTTTATTAGCACTTATAATTAAATCCCTACTCCCACACAATACATAACCGCAACAACCTCACTAACTCACAGGTAATTAAGCAGGTAATTTTAGTTTATTGAGCTGAACATTTTAGCTAATGCTTTGTTAATAGCCCTGGACTGAACATTACATTAAAATGTGACCAAATATTGTGTTTTATTTTGGGATAACCAACAAAAACAATGAAAGCCTAGGAACAATGAAGCCTAGGATAATTGTGTATGAAAGCCTAGGAACAATGTTTTTAACGTTGTCATGAGATTTGATTTTCCCAGAGATGGGTTGCGGCTGGAAGGGCATCCGCTGTGTAAAACAAATGCTGGATAAGTTGGCGGTTCATTCTGGTGTGGTGACCCCAGATTAATAAAGGGACTGAGCCGAAAAGAAAATGAATGAATTAATGAATGAGATTTGATGTTTGTTAGCTGGTTTCATTTTAAGAACAGTACTTTTTGATTAGACAAAAGTTTAATGCGTGCATGATGAGTCATCAATTTCTCTGATCAGTTTTCCTAAAAACAATTTTTAAAAATAGCATTTTAAATCTTTACATTTGATATTTTTACGTATGCTAACGAGCACTTAGAAAATATTCTCAGAAAACTATACGGGTATAAAAATAAAACACCAATGAGGGTGACACGGTGGCTCAGTGGTTAGCACTGTCACCTCACAGCAAGAAGGTTGCTGGGTCAAGTTGGGTCAGTTGGCATTTCTGTGTGGAGTTTGCATGTGCTCCCGTTTCCCCCACAGTCCAAAGACATGCTGTATAGGTGAATTGAATAAACTAAATTTGCCGTAGTGTATAAGTGTGTATGAATGTTTCCCAGTTCTGGATTGCAGCTGGAAGGGTATCTGCTGTGTAAAACATATGCTGGATATGTTGGCGGTTTATTTTGCTGTGGCGGTCCTTGATGAAAAAAAGGACTAAGCTGAAGGAAATGAATAAATGAATGATAAACGCTGATTAAATTAATAGCTAACAACCATGCACTAAAAGCCACTTATACTAAGAGGGTGCTGAATGCTTGATTTTGATTGGGTGATGAATATTAGAAGGTGTGTAAATACTGTCAGATAAACGCACATTTAAAGTATTTCCAGGCAGGATTTGCACACATTACGGTTCCTTATCATTACGCTGAATGATTTCAGTTACTTCCAAGTGAAAGTCAAAACAAAACAAAAAGCTTTGCAAGAGATTTATAAGAAACTACACACAAGAGCAGCAGACTGAGGACAAAAACCCAAGAACTTGTAACCCAAGCCTGGTAATTTAAAATCTGAACAATGATTTAGCAGCGGTAACTGTAATATAAGCAGAATAGTTGACTCCGGTCAATTGAATTATTAGAAAATAATTATTCTTCTAATATTTTGATTTCATGGGGCATCAGCAAACTCTCACATAAATGTCCTGTATTACACTGCGAATGACGTTTACAAATACTGTCGTCTTTACAGTTTGACCCTGCATCATCAGACTGGATGGGTATGCCTCCAATACCCTCCCCTCGCTTCCTGTTCGGGATGGGTGAAGCCGAAAACTTCATCTTTGTGATTGGGGGGAGAGAAATGAAGGAAGGAGAAAACATTTTGGACACAGTTATGGTTTACGACAGACAGTGAGCATGTTTTAGTTATTTGAATATTGTTTGTGTGTGTGTGTGTGTATGTGTGTTTTTATCATGAACTTTCCAGACTACAACAAACAATACTGTTTCTTTTTAAGGTTTCTTAAATGGGCCGAGTCAGATCCACTACCCTACCTGGTGTACGGCCATGGAGTCGTGTCTCATAATGAACAGATTTATGTCATTGGAGGAAAGGGAGAGAACAAGTAGGTTTATTTGTGCAATCTGAGCTGGAATATGTATTTAATATCAGTCAAAATGTTTGAATTGTATTTTTTTAAATATATTTGAACTGGCTTATGCTTACCAAGTCTGCATTTATTTGATCAAAATGACAGTAAATGTAGTAATATTTTTAAATATGACATATTTTTATGATATGCAGTATTAAACATTATATATATTTTTTATTATTCTTTTTAATTTTATTTATTCTTGTGATGGAAAGGCTACATCTTAGCTGCCGTTATTTCAGTTGTCTGTGTCACATGCTCCTTCAGATATAATAATAAAACAATGGTACACTTTAAAATACAGTACATGTGTTTAATGTTGGTTAGTGTTTACTGACATGAACTAGCAATAAACAATGCTTGTACAGCATTCATTAATCGTAGTTCAGCATTTCCTAATGTTAATGCACTTCAAGTTGACTTGAACAAACAATGAACAACTTTATTTTCATTAAGTAACGTTAACAAATATGAATAAACACCTGAATAAATGTTTTGTTCATTGTTTGTTCTTGTTAACTAACATTAACTGTGTTCTGTCTTGTAAATACTTACTAAATAATAATAATAATAATAATAATTTTGCAAAGATTTATCATTCTGATAAAAGAGTCAAGATATTTACACACACAAAATATTTATATTTCAAATGGGAAACAATTGACAAAATGATAAGCAATAATATGACTATTTGTATATATGTTATACTTCTATAAAAGAATAAATAAACGAGCTAAGTCATTGGCTTTGTATAGTTTAAAATGAATATATATGTTTAAAAACGTTTTTTTTTCATTTCGATGTAAAGTTGGTGAGAACTGTCACCAGCAGTTTACAGAACAAGCCAAATAAATAAAAAATAAATAAATAAAAAGATGTATTGTTAATCCATATAAATGGAGAATTTTCATTTTCAAGTGGTCTCTTACATCTTTTGTTAACATATTTGTCTTATTTTTGCAGAGAGTGTCTGAATCGGGTATGTGCTTATGACACTAAAGCGCATCAATGGAAAGACCTCGCTCCATTAAACACGGCACGCTCTCTCTTCGGGGTCACGATCCACAAAAACAACATCTATGTGGTGGCTGGTGTTACTGACTCAGGCCTCACGGGCAGCGCTGAGGTCTATGACATTAAAACCAACAAGTAAGTGTTTCCACAATACAACCAAACGAATGCCTAGAAAGGACACATATAAAACAACAACAAAAGGTTTTAACTATATCAAAAGATACGCTATTTGCTATAAGTGAGTTTCAGTGGTTTGAGTGAAAGCTGCTAGGGAATAGAACTCCATCCTCCAACAATTAGATTTCATACTTTTTGTTATAGACGACTCAACTCAACTCTACTGTACAGTATTCTTGACGGTAGACCTACAGTACTTGTACTGTTTGGTCTTGGCTATGTTGTTCTCTCCTGCACTCTCAGAAAAAAAGGTACACGATGGTACAAATAATGTTCTTTGAGGAACAGTTTTGTACCTTTGTAAAAATTGTACCTTATATGGTACTGAAAAGACCTCTTATGATACTGTTCTGTGCCTTTTATGGTACAACTGAAATAAAGGTACACAATTGTTCTCATATAAAAGGTACAAAAGTGTTGGACAACTCCTTTATTACAGTATCTATGAAAATAAATATGACTGAAAAGGCAAAGTGTTTTTTTATGAATTATTTCCATATTAAAACAAGAACCATCATTTAAAAGTATATGTTTAAAGATACTTATGAACATACATTTTAGTTCTATAATACAATAATACAAAAACATAAAACTGTAGGTATTGTAAACTAAACATTTAAGGCATTTTAATAAATGTCTGGTAAGCATTTTTGACACTGTTAAGGTACAAAGTGTCTCACTGTGGTGGTACCTTTCACAAAGTATACAATATTGTATCTGCAAGTTTTTAAAAACAAAGGAACATTTTGTTTTTTCCATGGTACAAATCATGACCTTACAAGGTACAAATTTGTTTCTTTTCTTAAGGTACAATTCTGTCCCATGAAAAGCTACTGCCCCAGTGACAAGGGTTTGTACCTTCTTTGGTTCAACATTGTACCATTTTTTCTGAGAGTGTGCTGCCATCGTTTTTTTTCCCTGATTTATCTCCTTGTTTCTTATTTGTGTTTGTATATTTATATTTATTCCATGAACTGTTGAAATTCTTGATTCTGATTGGCTGGAGGGTGTGCATTATAGGTATAGGTAGTTCCGGATAGTTTTGATCACAGTTCGAAATAAATGCGCTTCTCCCAAATGTTTATAGTTACTATGGCAACTCGCATGCGCTGCACATGAAACCGAGGAGGCCTGTTAATGGCGGACAGGAAATCCGTAAAATTAGGAAAATACTCATCCACTATGCTACAAAATCAAGTTTTAAGAGTTTTTCAAGCTAGAATATAGTTATTTTAAAGTCAAATCGTCAGTTTGTGTGTAAGGAAAGCGTGTATTTAAAAATGTTGGAAGCTGCACGTCGTGTGGTCCTTTGCCTCCATTCATTCATTCATTTTCTTTTCGGCTTAGTCCCTTTATTAATCCGGGGTCGCCACAGCGGAATCAACCGCCAACTTATCCAGCATATTTTTTACGCAGCGGATGCCCTTCCATCCGCAACCCATCTCTGGGAAACACCCATACACACAAACATTCACACTCATACACTATGGACAATTTAGCTTACCCAATTCACCTGTACCACATGTCTTTGGACTGTGGGGGAAACCGGAGCACCTGGAGGAAACCCACGCAACCACGGGGAGAACATGCAAACTCCACACAGAAATGCCTACTGACCCAGCCGGGGCTCGAACCAGCGACCTTCTTGCTGTGAGGCGAACGTGCTACTCACGCGCCACCGTGGCGCCCCCCTTTGCCTCCATGTCATGCATTAAAATCCTTTAAAGGGTCACGAAAAACCAAAACACATTTTTCAGCTGTTGACAGTCATATATGTGTCCCACGCTGCTATAAACACTATGAGGACACATGTATTTCGCTAAAGAGTGAAAATTGGTTGTTTTTGCGTTATTTCGAGCAAGTTCGTTCTTCCGGTTTGAAACAAATTTTTGAAGCTGCGTCACACCGATGAGATCCATGCGTGTGCTCCAGCGTGGAGAGTGGACGTCTGTACCGGTGAGTGCATTGTTACATCTCTGAGCGTGCGGCATTGATTCATGAGATAGACTGGGTTCAAACCAATCAGCGCGCTCTATTGTCTATGCGGCGCAGTCTCATTAACATGCATGATGGCTTCGGAGATTGTTTACCTGCTACAGTGTTCAGACAGCAGAGAGACACCACGTCATGTTGCAAAAACAAGTTGAAGAAGAAGAATTGTTTGCAGACACAGGTCACCACTGTTGTGTTTATAAGCCTTGCGTCAACGAAAGTTTTGCAGTGGATTACAGTGCACGCGACAGAAATGCGTTTGTAAGGAACATTTTTACCCGAGAGCTTTCCGCATCTGGAAATGGTGAAATCCCGATTTGCCGCTCGTCTCCTTTTCAAAAAACAGCCGCAGTCCAGTTGGTGTTGATTTTCCTGTCTACAGATGTGGTAAGTGAGAGAATGCTGCTCTCCGAGTGTAAACCATAGACTGTAAAAAATATGGACGTAGTATCCGTGACGTCACCCATAGGTTTCTGATGAACCCAAAAGAAGCCACTAGTAGGCGTGGCCAACCGTCGCCATTTTGTTCGCGCGCCATCGCACCAACCGAGGCATACCAAACAAGGGCAAAGAGGCGGAGCGTGGGCGGAGCGTGAGCGGAGCTACGGGACGCATGCTGGCATTAAGCTAAGAGCTTTCTTATGGAAGAAACACATCATATTTCATTACCTGCGACTCGTTTGTGTTCTGAACACACGTGCTTAGTTGTACACTTTATCAATAAAGTGTTTAGTCTGTTGAAAACACTGTTGTAATACATCAAGCCACTTAACATCGTTCTTAAGACGTTTTTCAACAGGAAGAAAGTGCGGATTGCATCCAAATACTTCAGATATAGTCTGTGTTAGTAAATGCAGGACTATTGATGAAATCCAGGCAGAACACTGCATGACAACGCTTCAAATGGCGATTTTATAGGGTACAGCTGATCAATCTGTCAGATTCTGAAGTGCATTAGAGTTCTGAAGAACATTATAAATGATAAAATATCCTAAATAAAGCAATTACATTTATAGAGATTTATAGAGATTTATAGAGAAGTATATAATTTCACTCACCTGGGAAACGGAGGCCACGTGAATGGTTTGTGAGCACAATTAAGTGCACACAGCATGCCATATTATCTGATAATTGCAGGAAATAATTCCAAAAGGCGACTGACTGTGTAAAGCCAAATAAAACAACACAAAAATACGATGAATCAGCAGGAATCAGCTAAGGTGACGTGACGGCGACCAGCGCAACTAGCTGTCACTCAAGTGGCCACGCCCATAATTATGCAAACTTAATTTAGCTTAATATAAAGGAAACGGATGAGTTATAAAAAAATTCACCCCCCTCACAGTTGTCATGAAGGGTAATATAAGCTATATGAACCAAAATCGTTCTTTGTACCAGGCTGTAAACACCTTTTTTTCTGCTGTAAAATTGGCCATTTCACCAGTGGGCTCATTGGAGATTTGCTCTATTATGGAGCCAGGACAGCCAGGACTAGCGGAATTTTCGATGAATTGCAAGTCTTAGTTACTTCCGTATTGGCTTCCCGAGGGAGAGCGGGAGGTTGCCGCTTGGTGTAAACATATAAACACCCTAATCAAACAGTTACTGTCGTGTAGATTTTTCACCGCGTTTTGTGACAGGATAGTCTAAACACACACAGCTTTCTGACGCTGCTTACCGAGGGCGTCTAATTTACTGAGAAATGAGGAGGTTTTTTGTTTCCTAACATACGCCGTGTGGTCTAACCCACTCCATTGAATCTGCACTACTCCAGCAGTTACTCGCATCTAATATCTCGTTTGTCACGAGGGACACGCAGGAAATCTTCCTGAGTAAAAGTGCCAAACTGCAGTCGACAAATTAATAATTTGGCAAATAATTAGATTACTGATGTCAATGTAAACAGTCACTGTCTTTCTCCCCCTGCGTCTGTGTTTGAGCACGTGCCCAAATGGAAACTCACATTTTTATGCAAAACCTTCCCTCTTTCCCTCTCCTGACACTCTGACCTAAACAGAACTGGACACACCTACTTTCCTGAGCTTTTCCAGACTGTAGGGGTGAAAACACCCTGCTGAGACAAGCCGTTGATTATCCCTTACATATGATAGTGTATTTTATGTTATTATGCTTTGCTTCTATTGTTAGGTGTGACTTTTTAACACTCTGTCAAGGGTCTGCAGATGAAAAACAGCCGTTCTTGCCTAATTCTAGCACATTTTACAGTAATGTTGATTAATGTGCATTGTCCCTGTAAACAAATAAACTAAACTAAACTTAGAGGGTGGAGGTAGGACTATTTCGTATTTCTCTAAATGTCTCTATAGTGCAGGATGAGTCATCATTTCCTTTAATCATTTTTCCTAGAAAACAAAAGTGCAATTTACATTTGAACAATTATATTTTATATATGATAAATAAGCACTGTCGTGTCAGAAAATTTAACTAATGCTCATAATGCTAATAATCTGACTGAGTAGAATTGACACAGCCATCATAATGAGCTTGTAATATCATGATAAACTATGCGGTTTTTTTTTTCTTCCAGGTGGTCAGAGTTTGTTGAGTTTCCTCAGGACCGCAGTTCTCTCAGTCTGGTCTCTGTCGGTGGAGTCCTCTATGCTGTGGGGGGATTTGCCATGTTTCCTAAGGAAGACAGTGATGATCTCATGCCACAGGAGATGAATGACATCTGGAGGTGAGACGCACATTTACAACGCAAATGCAATTTTATGATTGATGAAAAAGGGGGCATCCATTTAGTAGCTGATTTATTCAAGTACCATTTAACAGTTTTGGGCCTGGCGAGAATATCTTACATCTTTCTCTTGTCACTGAAAGACGTTTCTGAGGCTGCATTTACTTGAAAATATATTGTAAATATTTTTATACACCATTTTGAGGGATGTAAACAATGACAATGGTCCTAACGTATTTCCTGTTTTACATTTTTAATTTCCATAGTTTCAGAGAGTCCTGAAAGGTCCACATTTAGATAAATAATATTATGATAGCCGATTTAACCTTAAGTCATGATTGAATTGCCTCTTGTTACAGTTATGAAATAATTTGAGAACAAGCAGGAAATGTTCATGGGTCAATGACATCACCACATTGATATGATCTGCAAAATGTAAAAATAACTTTCCTATTTAAACCCAAAAATACAAATTTTGTCAGTATTTACTCAGCCTCAAGCGATTGCATACTTTGATGAGCTTTTGGTAACACTTTATTTCGATGGTCCATTTGAGTATTAGTAGACTGTCTACTTAATATCTGTTGATACTGACATTCAACAGACGCTTAACTGACTATAAGAAACTTTGCAAGTACATGTCAACTTACACTAACCCTACCCCTAACCCCAACCTAACAGTCTACTTATAATCTAATGAGAATTAGTTGACATGTAACTTCAATTCAACAAACGGACCATCAAAATAAAGGTTGACCGAGCTTTTTTCTTCAGTTGACCTGAAAAAAGAAGATACTTTGAAGAAAGCTGAAAACCTGTAACCATTGACTTTCATACTGTAGTAGGAAAATCAAATACTTTGGAAGTCCATGATTATTGGTTTCCAACATTCTTCAAAACATCTTCTTTTGTGTTCTACAAAAGAAAGAAACATAACGATTTGAAACATGTAAAGGGAAAATGATGATAGAATTTAAATTTTGGGGTGAACCATCCCTTCAAATACCTCGCAACTTACCTATAAAACATGTAAATGTAATTTATGTTTATGATTCAGTGCTGAATATTCAGCATCATTACTTCAGTCTTCAATGTCAGATGATGCAGCAAGCAGCTTGTGAACTTTGTAGCTATGAAATGGATATATTGTGCTTCTCCACTAACATAAAAGCATTTTTTAACCTTAAAGGCATAGTTCACTAAAAAAATGAAAATTTACTCACTATTTACTCATCCTCGAGTAATTCCAAACCTTTAAGAGTTTCTTCCTTTTGCTGAACACAAAAGAAGATATTTTGAAAAATGTAGAAATCCTGGAACCAGCAGGAAAAACACATACTATGGAAGTCAGTGGTTACAGGTTTCTAACATTTTTCTAAATATCCTCTTTTGTGTTCAACAGAAGAAAAAAATCTGATAAAGTTAAAAAAAAAAACAAGAGTAGGGTGAGAAAAATGACTGAAAAGTCACTTGAACATGATTTGATCACAGAAACATGATTCCTCAAATGCAAGTGTATGCTGAAATCAGCTTGATGTTTGTTGACAGGTATGATGAGGGTGAGAGGACATGGAACGGCATACTGAGGGAGAATCGATACGCATCTGGTGCAACAGTTCTGGGAGTTCGTCTTAACACTCTTCGCCTCACTAAAATGTAAACCTATACACTAGTGCTGGCCAATCCTTCACTGCACCAAAATCTAAATATAAACTCTCTGCGGATTTTAAATCACTTTTGAGATCAAGAGATTTAGAGATTTTCATACCTGGATCAGTTGGAACATTTGTTTCAGAACATGGCATATTTTGTCTAGGCATATATGGAAACTGCAATCATGCTAAATTCCATACCACATTAAAAAGTAGTTTGCTTTTGGTTAAAGTGCAATTAACGAGGCTTTGACATATGCACTATGAGTTATTACAGATGTTACATTACAACCAGGATTGTTTATTTCACTTATGCCACTTAAAATGATTCAAGAATTAACCTGGAACAAGGACAAAGTGAGAGACCAGTATAAAATGTAGTTGGAGAATTTTTTAAAGGAAAATTGACAAAACACAAAAATACAGACGAAGATTTATTTTCGAAAACTTGCTCTTTGAAAATGTTATAAGGCAACAATTTCTAAAACTTTTTTAAAAAGTCATTTACACAACAACTTCGTTTTTTCAAGACCTGAAAATGCCAAAAAAAAAATGGTTTCTAAGTGCAAGATTTCCACAACAATACCAGTTTCTACAGTATAAAGTACATAAAAAAAACCCAAAAACAAACAATATTGTGTGAAATGTTGTGTTATGAAAATGTTACATTACAACCGGTATTGTTTATTTCACTTTTGCCACTCAAAATGCATGAGTGATTAAACTGGAACAAGGACAAAGAGTATAAAATTAAGTTGGAGAAATATTGTTGTTAAAGTAAGGGATAATCAACGGCTTGCCGTGCGTTAAAAGATTTTAATGCACGACGTGGAGGCAAAGGACCACACGACGCGCAGCGGAGTGCGTTAAAATCTTGTTAACGCACGACAAGCCGTTGATTATCCCGCTTATTCCATGGTCATTTGCCAAGGTAGGCCTAAGTTTAAAATAGTTTTTCTCTTTGCATGCGCAATATTCGTCTGATTTATTTATTTGTCAGTTTTTTACATGTTAGATTTTCTAGTCCCTCCGCTGAATCAGCTGTGACAGGCTGACAGGCAGAGAGAGAGAGCATGTGTGTGCTGTTTATACCTGCTAATATTATTAAAATGCCATTTCATCAGTCCGATCACAGGTGGACAAATAAGACATTCCCAGTCACACGTTTCTTTTGTCTTTCTACCACTTCTCTGACGATGGAGGATCTGTATAATAGCTTTTTTTCCCTTAACATTACCTTTAATACTGCAAAAGCTGGCACAGTATAGCACAATTTCCGCGATTTATATTTCATAATAAACATACAGATCTTATAAAAGGTACCATATCAATTAAATACGCATTATCAAGTCAAGTGTACTCTAGACTAGAGTCTTTGAAGCAAAAAAAATCTATTTCAGAAATCTCTGCTGTTAAATATAGGTACATTTTACATAATGAAAAAAACATATCAGGACAGGTAAACATTCTGCTTTATTTATCTTCTTTAAAACAAAAGCAATCAGCCAAACACGCAGGATCAGTGCGATATTACATTATTTACAGATTAATCATGAAACTTATCTTTGTGATCTGCCAAAAAAAAATACACCTGAGAAAAAAGAAAAAAAAAAGGTTTAAATGTCCAAAGACTGACCGTTAGATACACCAAAGATTAATTGTATATCCCGTTTTAACAACAGAGATGCAAGAGATTAGATCCAGCGGCGTAGAACCGGAGATTCTCTGGCCAACATAAAGCTTCCAACATTTTTTAAAACGCGCTTTTCATACACACAAACTGCTGATTTGACTTTAAAATAACTACATTCTCGCTTTAAAAAACTCTTAAAACTTGATTTTGTGGCATCGTTAATGAGTATTTTCCTAATTTTGCGAATTTCCCGTCCGCCATTAATAGCCCTCGTCGCTTTGCACAGCACATGCGAGTTGCTATAGTAACTGTAAACGTTTGGGAGAAGCGCATTTATTTCAAACTGTGATCAAAACTGACTGGAACTACCTGTGCGTTTCAACAAAATATACCACACCCTCTAGCCAATCAGAATCAAGGATTTCAATAGACCATGGAATAAAGAAAATTTATAAAACACAAAAATACAGATGAAGATTCATTTTTTTAAAACTTGCACTTTGAAAATGCTCAGTTTTAAGGCTACAATTTCTAAAACTGTAAAAAATAAAATAAAAAATCTTTGGCCACTCATTTACACAACAACTGCATTTTCAAGGCCTGCAAATGCAAACTCCTAAAAACCAACAACTGGTTTCTAAGTGCAAGATTTCCACAACAATACCAGTTTCTACTGTGTAAATTGCACGATATTGTGAGAAATGTTGTGTTATGAAAATGTTACAAACGGTATTATTTCACTTTTGCCACTCAAAATGCATGAATGATTAACCTGGAACAAGGACAAAGTGAGAGACAGGTATAAAATGTAGTAAATTTAAGGAAAATTGAGAAAACACAAAAATACAGACAAAAATTCATTTTCAAAAACTTGCACTTTGAAAATGTTCTGTTCTTAAGCAACATTTAAAAAAAAAAAACTTTGGCCATTCATTTACACAACAACATTTTCAAGGGCTGAAAATGCAAACAGGTTTTTAAGTGCAAGATTTCCTCAACAATGTCAATTTCTTCCAATTTCTTCATAAAATAACATGTGTGAAATGTTGAGAAAGAAAATGCAACACTGTAACAATTTCAGAACAAAGTAAAGGATGTGAAGATGTGAAAACGGCAAGCATCTAATCTCAAACTCATTCCATGAAAGTGATCATGATATTCAACATTCAGACATTGATAAGTCAATTATCATTTAGAACGGCTGGATTTTGTAAAGCTGTTTCTGAACACTTTATGGAGAGCAATGTTGTGTTATTTAGTTTTTTGTTGTTGTTGATTTTTTTAATCATTTTTATTGTGTTCTTTATAAAACAAACATTTGGCATCTACAGTAAAGTAAAAAAACACACAAAAAATGCTTGCTGTGACGTTTCATTTAGTTCGCTATTGAAATGATCATTTTATTTTGTTTTGTTACAGACAATAATTATTACTCAGTACAATAAAATGACATAAAATACAGCCTTGTTTTATTAGCACCGCTAGACTCTAGTCCTTGCATTGTTTAGTAATCTGCTGACAGAACCGGCATGGCTGCCAGCTGACGTACACAAAGTTAACTAGATTATATTAAAACTTAAGAGCAGTCACACTCATGATTGGTTCAATACACTGAAGATATGGGAGAGTTTAAGTTTTACATTTGAAGTGCTAGTTTAAGATATATATTTCTTGAATTTGGCTTTAAAATATCAGTCAACATGGTGAGTGGGTTCTTTAAAAAAAAATGAAACAAACTTTTCAAACTCTCAAGTGCAAATCATCTCTTGCTAATCACTTATTATTTATTACAAAGAATAGAACAAACTAATACACCACATGACTCCTTCTAAACATGTCACTTTCCAAATTCACTTTAATAAACACATTTTAAAATGAAAACAAAAAGGCCACAATGCATCCTAAATCTTTCTTAAGAAGCAGCAGACTATGAATAATAATAAAGTAAGCAAAATATACTTTAAAACAAAGACTTCCACCTTTAATTCTTTCAGATTTAGCTCCTCGATGGCCCTTTACATACAACATCTGCAGAGATTGAGGTTTGTTTACCTCTGTGCAATTTCAATTCACATAATATAAGACTTTTGATTAACAGAAAGAAGAATTGAGAGAAAACAAAGCAGTGTTTTACTTGACAAAACTTGTATTATCTGAAACCTTGTACCTTAAGATTAGTATTGAAATAAAGTGCACACACACACACGCACACACAAGAATAATGTAACAAGAGAACTCAATGGTAATTCATGGTAAACGACAACAGAATACTTTCTACGGAAGTCTTTTTTTGTAATATGTCGTTATTACTGAAGAAGGAAATGAGATTAAACATGAAGACTTCAGATGCAAAAATCAATACGGAAGTTTTCTTTAAAGTCTGAATGAAATACAGTATGCTGATGTACTTTCAACTGAAATGGAATACTGAGAAGGGGAACGGGCTTTCTTTTTGAGAATCATTCCTTTGTAGCAAACTAATGAGAAGTGGGCGTGGTTTAATGTAATGTGTACTTATATAGCACATTTTATCGTGAGGGGGGTCTCTCCACACCACCACCAGTGTGCAGCATCCACTTGGATGATGCGACGGCAGCCACAGGACAACGGCACCAATGCGCTCACCACACACCAGCTATAGGTGGAACGGAGAGACAGTGATAGAACCAATTTGGTTGATGGGGATGATTGGGAGGTCATGATAGTTAAGGGCCAAGAGGGAATTTAGCCAGGACACCGGGGCTACACCCCTACTCTTTACAAGAAGTAATGACCACAGAGAGTCAGGACCTCAGTTTATCGTGTCATCCGAAAGACGATGCCCACTGACAGCATAGTGTCCCCTTCACTTTTACTGGGGCATTAGGACTCACACAGACTGCAAGTTGAGCGCCCCCCTGCTGGCCTCACTAACACCACTTCCAACAGCAACCTAGTTTTCCCATGTGGTCTCCCATCCAGGTACTGACCAGGCTCAGCTCTGCTCAGCTTCAGTGAGTAACTGGTCTTGGGCTGTGGGGTGATATGGCTGTGATTAAGTCAGAATATACAGGAAGCTGCAACCTTTTTTCTCGCATTATAATAATAATAATAATAATAATATTTCCTTACATTTATATAGCGCTTTTCTGGGCACTCAAAGCGCTTTACACAATGGGGGGATCTCCTCATCCACCACCAGTGTGCAGCATCCACCTGGATGACACGACGGCAGCCATTCTGCGCCAGACCGCACACCACACACCAGCTGATTGGTGGAGAGGAGACAGAGTGATGAAGCCAATTGTGACATGGGGATAATTAGGAGGCCATGATGGACAGAGGCCAGTGGGCAGATCTGGCCAGGATGCCGGGGTTAAACCCCTACTCTTTTTCGAAAAAAATCCTGGGATTTTTAATGACCACAGAGAGTCAGGACCTCGGTTTGACGTCTCATCCGAAAGACGGCGCTCACTGAGCAGTATAGAGTCCCCATCACTATACTGGGGCATTAGGACCCACACAGACCGCAGGTTGGGCGCCCCCTGCTGGCCTCACTAACACCACTTCCGGCAGCAACCCAGCTTTCCCATGTGGTCTCCCATCCAGGTACTGACCGGGCACAGCCCTGCTTAGCTTCAGTGGGCGACCATGTGAGAGTTGCAGAGAGCTTGCTGCCGGTATTGTGACAGTTCCTGGAGAAACAGAATAATCAATTCCTCCTCCTCCTTCTGTTTGTTGTCATAGTGCTGTCAAAACTGACAGTTGGAGAGGATTGGTTAAGTATGTTACCCACACACAATACCTCAGACAGACATAATCTGAGAATTTAACAGGAAGTGCATTTTCAGTATTTGATTTTAGATAACAAGAGCATACTTTTTTTCTTCTTCTTTATGACATGCAAAGATTAATTATTTACCACAAAACTAGCAACGTGAACTAACCAAATCAATATGATTAGTTTTGATTTCATGTGTACTTTAAGAATATTGTGGCTGAAGCCGTCAAACCAACAACATCTCACGGCAATTTGTAACTTTTTGATTTAGTGACTTATTTGTATGAATTAGTACGATCTCATTGGAACAATTTAGTACGATTTGCTTATCCCCCAATGATGGTTGGGTTTAGGGGTGGGGTTAGGTGCCATGCCTCCTAATTAAAATAGTACATTTTTGTATGACTGAACTCATATGAATTCATATGTATTAGCCACTAAACTGACAAAACGTAAAATACTTTTCTTGTGAGATCAGGCTAGTCAAACTGACATCATTAGAGAAGAACCGCCACTCCAAACATAGAAGCAAATGGTCAGACTGCGATTGAACATTACCAAACAAACATTTTTTATGAACTTGTATGGATTAATAGTTCACCTAAAGAGTAACAATGCACACTAGCAAAATAAAGATTGTAAATTTCGATTTTACACAGACTTTAATGTCATGTCATTAGTCATATATTGAAATTTATATTCATGCTATTAAATTCAGATTTGCTAAATCTAAACATGATGCTTATTTAAGAGAAAAGTCAACATTTTCACATCTGAAGTCTTCATATGTTTAAAAAAATTAATAAACACGTAAATGAAAGTATCCTCAATGTGTGAGGACAAAGTAAGGTTGGTATAAGGTGCAAAAAGTATAAAAAGTAACACTGACAACATGGTCGATCTGTGACGAAACCATAAAGAGATTTAAACAATCATCATCAACATTATTGCAAAATTTCAACCAAAATCATTTTGAATGTCTCCTCTGCTTAAATCTTTGCTTAAACCTTTGACTTTACTGATCACCACCACTATAATTTCAACAAACACATTCAGGATCATGGCAGCTTCATTCCATTACTCACTTCAGGCCGGCTCGTTACAGTGCCTCCATATTTAAGCTGTTTATTACCATCAAACCAACTTACGGTTACAGGAATAAACATAAAGGCCAATGCAGAATATTGCCAAATAGATTAAAAAAGGAGACAAACTACAGTATATGCTGGCTTGAGAAAACCTGTCGAAAGAGCCAAAGAGACTTTCTTGAAATTGTTTAAATAGTTTTTGTCAATTTGAACATTCCGTCAAGTCAACAGGATTTGTCATAAATGTTATTATCAATTTGAAGAAAACTTTAAGTACAATCAGTTAGAAAAGACATAGCACATTACATCAAAAATGTCTAAATGTGTGTACCAAATTTGGTGGTTGTAGCTGTAAAGCTCTAGGAGGAGTTAGAGTTAGAAATGTTGGACACACTTTATTGTAATGTACAATTCACGCTATTAACAAACCATTAACTAAGATTTTTAACTCGGTAAACAACTAATTAGCTGCTTAATAATAGTTCGTAAGGTAGTAGCTGGTTTTAGGTATTGTGTAGAATAAGATTATACTTTTTAAGTGCTAATAAACAGAAAATATATTAGGCAGGTAATAAGCCAGCAGTAAACGGTCTGAATAGTTACACAAACTGAAGTGTTACTGAAATTCTTCTCAAGCCAACATAATTATTGTTCATGTTTTTGAATAGCACTGTGCCGTTTTATTAGAGACACCTTTTTTAGCAGTGCTATGTCTAAGTCAACTGTAAGTATAAATATAAAACATTTCAGAACTTCCACAATCCTGTTCCAGCTTTAAAGAAAAAGTTCAGTCAACATGAAGTGCTGTCATCATTTACTCCCCCTCATGCAGCGGCTTGAGCATTAGGCTATTAAGTCAGCTTGAAATTAGAACGGACAAAGTGTTAATACTGTCTTAAAATGGGGCTATGTGGTGTGACAAAAATCTCATATTATAAGTCATCTCATATCCTGACGATATACGGTACATATGCTGTATACATAATGCTGAAAATATGACGATATAGTATTTTTCTTAAAAGGACAAGAAAGAACAGTAAAGCAGCCAATCCCAGACAGTCGATTTTTCTTAAACATAACAGCCAATCAGAGGTCAAAAATCCATTTACTGTACTACTAAAAATGCTGTTTTTTTATATTTCTGTGTAGTTATGCAAGCTAAAGTGATGTACAGTCAGCGTTTAATTCAGCTAACTTGGTGAAATTGAGTGGGTACAACTGCTGTGATTTAGCATGAATTAATTAGCATATTTATGGTTCGAGTTATTTAAAGTTATTAAATTATTTATTTATTCATTTTCTTTTTGGCTTAGTCCCTTTAATAATCTGGGGTCGCCACAGCGGAATGAACCGCCAACCGTGAATACTCTTCCAGCTGCGGATAATTTAACTTTCCCAATTAACCTGTACCACATGTCTTTGGACTTGTGGGGGGAGGAAACCCACGCGAACACAGGGAGAACATGCAAACTCCATAAAGAAATGCCAACTGACCCAGCCAAGGCTTGAACCAGTGACCTTCTTGCTGTGAGGCAATCGTGGTACCTACTGCGCCAACGTGACGCCCCATTCATTCATTCATTTTCTTTTCGGCTTAGTCCCTTTATTAATCCGGGGTCGCCACAGCGGAATGAACCGCCAACTTATCCAGCATTTGTTTTACGCAGCGGATGCCCTTTCAGCCGCAACCCATCTCTGGGAAACACATCCATACATTGTCATTCACACACATACACTACGGACAATTTAGCTTACCCAATTCACCTGTACCGCATGTCTTTGGACTGTGGGGCAAACCGGAGCACCCGGAGGAAACCCACGCAACCACGGGGAGAACATGCAAACTCCACACAGAAATGCCAACTGGCCCAGCCGGGGCTCGAACCAGCGACCTTCTTGCTGTGAGGCGAACGTGCTACCCACTAGGTGATGCCCCATAATAAATTATTTTTACATGTTTTTTTAAATATATTTCATTAACATTATAGGCCTTCAAACTGAGTGTGACATGATAAAACAAAACAAATCACACACAAACCTTGCTTTCACACCATATTTGATGTTTTGCTCAGACTTTCCATTAATTAGGTTTGATGGACAACCTACAACACTAATATCTGATATCATATTTTATTGGCATGAGGGTGTGATCAACATGTTCCTCACATGAGACCCACCAGTACAATACATCAATGCACAATATAAAGCCCTGCCCTACATTTTTATCTTATTTGAGACCGTTTCACTCTGACGTACGTCACAAGATTAAATAAAATGATGAATTTCCAATTAATACCAAATAACGTTTTAAGAGAAAATTTGAATTTCAAAATACATGAGGGGAATAAAATGATAACAGAATTTACACTTTTAGTCATACTATTCCTTTAATCGACCATTCTGCCAAGACCTTCTGAAAAGCACCATTTAAAGCACTTGCCATAGCCTGCATTAAGCAGTTTTTCCCAAAAAAACTTCCCTGGTGAACATTGTCAAGTAAAACTGAAGATGTAAAGAAAAGGAAAAGTCGAGCTTCCTCCCCATATAAAAGCTTATTTCCATTCTGCACGTGCTGACCTCAACATCTCATCACATTCATTTGACTATACAGAGAATGTAAACAAAGAAAACAGAATCTGTCACAGGATATATTTACAGATTATGTATATTTGTACATATTGTATATGTGTGTGTATATATATATATATTTTTAAATATATATATTTTGGATAATACCTATTATACTGTACGTAGCTACTACGTTTTACTGCTTCTAGAGTTGTTAGCATTTTCTTGAACTATAGTTGTATAAATCCCCTCTGTCAGTGGATAAGGAAATTCTACAACGTTCTCTATGTGGCCTCTTAACAGACCCATCTCAAAGCGTACATGTCAGTCGAACAGTTTGCTACATAATTACATTTTAGGGCAAAATGAATTTTATCATTTGACAAACGAACCTTTCACTTTTCTGATTTTTTCAGCCCTGCTGTCATTTAAAATCATTATCAAATAAAAAAAAATAATAATTAAAAAGTAAAAGACTGATATATTGCTGTAAAAATAGCTGATAAACCTGTTCGGTGTACCATAAAGCATTTCAGACATTCAACACAAAAAATATTTCTGAACCATACACACCCTGGCATTCCTCCAGGATTGATATTGCCTCTGTGCAAAATAAAACACACTCCATTTCACGCTCATTTCTTCATAAGTGGTTTTAGGCATTTCAGATTTTGCCATTACACAAATGGCCAACACTGAGAGTAAAGTGCTCAGAACATTTTAAAAGGTTATAAAGAGAGAGAGAGAAAGAGAGAAAAAAAACTTGCAAAACATCCTTCTTTGGGATTTTTTTTTTTTTGAAAACAACGAATATTTCTTAAATGATTATTCTCAAGTGCCTTTGCTACATACAGTATAACCTTTGAAGGAAACCACTCGTTCATCCTGTGCCCTGCACAGACGCTTCACAAAACAAACCTTTGCAAACTTTCAGAATATGTCGACAGGACAATATAAATACATTTGCGATTAAAAATAAGGTGCTGGAGTGAATATACATTTCATATTCAGTAATAACATATAAGCTAACAGGATTTGGTTACTGCGATGCATCAGGATTTGGTTATGGCAGGGAGACGCAGCTGCTAATAGTTTATTGAGTGAAGAGCGGTTTCGAAACTTCAAGATATCTCCATCTGCTTTTAATTTCACAAAGCAGCTATATGAAATCTCGAATGGTTAGAACAAAGCCCAAACTATACTTAATTCATGTGTGCACTGATATTTTGCTGTAAAAAATAACTGATGAACCTGTTCAGACTCACGAAATGTATTTTACAGTTTGCAGGATCAATTAAACAGCAAAATACACAATAGAATTACCCTTTGTCCAATGTCTGTGATTTTTATCTTCAAAATTCTGATTCTAAAATGGATTTGTTAGTGCTGGTATGTAATGTTTTCACCAGCATCAGTAGTTTTTTTATTGTTGTTCTTGTTCCATCGCCTGTTTCTTTTCTGTTTGTGAAACAAAGGCCAGTTTAGTGTTGACACCTTGTCACCTTGACAAACTTAGGCCCCGTTTACACTAGTGCGTTTTCGTTTTAAAACGCATAAGTTTTGCTACGGTTACGCCATCCGTCCACACTACGCCAGAGTTTTCGAGCCGCGAAAGCAGAGCGTTTGGAAACGCTGGAGAGGCCGTTTTCATTCTAAAACGCTGCTGCTCCATCTCAGTGTGGATGTGGGAAAACGGAGACATCTGAAAACGGAGGCGTGGCTGCTGAGATTCGCTACGTGATTGGGGCTTTTGGGTCATTGGGTAACCTCCCCTTATTCGTCAAGCGCACATGACTATAAGGCCACTGGAAGACAGCAGACCAGCCTTCACTGTAAACACTGTATTTTCGATAGCCATGGATGTTTTATAATCATTTTTTACTTTAAGTAACAACTCGACCTCGTCGTCTGTCCACAAAAAGACCTCTCTTGCTTTCTTTACCATCGCGTTCATCGTTCAACCAGCGTTTGTTGACTAACAATAACCAAATGCCGAGCGAGACACGTGCTTCCTGTTTATACTTGAACGCACATGCCCAGAGTGCGCAAATGGTCACGTGATATATGTTTCTGGTGGAGTAGTGTGTAAAATAATGAAGTTCGCCCTGCGCGCTCGCGGCTTCCAAAGAAACTTTTTGGAGCATTAATCTGGTCAATACTTTCCTTCAAAGTAATGATTCGCACTCATCAGGTAATTGCATTCTTGTTGTTTTTATTTTTACATTCTCTGGGTGACTATGACACAAACGTTTCGATACACTGAGGAAGGCATTGTGCCGAAACGTTTGTGTCATAGTCACCCAGAGAATGTAAAAATAAAAACCACAAGAAAGCAATTACCTGATGAGTGCGAATCATTACCACTTTGAATGGTGGAGTAATGTGGACAGACATTTGTCCAGAAACGCTGGGTAAAACGCTAGTGTGGACGCAGATCATTTTCATGCTAAAACGCCATTTTAAAACTAAAACGCACTAGTGTAAACGGGGCCTTAGTACTGAATAAACAGCTCAAGTGTCCATTGAGCAGCAAATTGGGCTTGTATACAATTCTTCAAAATGAAGGATACTTTGGGCTTAAACCGAGAAAAAAATTAACATCTACGTCAAGAGCATGTGAAGCGCAGAAATGCCATGATAAATCCTAATCCTGTAGCTCACAAAAATGCATTATTCGTCAACAAAAATAATGAGAACATTTGTTTTCTTTCTGTAATACGAGAAGCTTATTTGGACAATATATAAAATATCTCTACTAGAATAAGAGAAGTGAAAATTTGCACAGTTTAAAAGGAATATTTAAGTCAGACAATGTACAAACACACGGAAGAAGTCTTAGACCTCACATGTTTGGAATCCCCGATGAGAGAGATTCACATTGGATATGAATCATGGAGCTCACGGGGAGCTACTGCGAGCTTTGGGTTTCTGACAAAAAAACAAACGGTTGAAACTAGTTGTTACCGGTATTGACCCTTTCGTTGGAAAACAGGGCAGGTGGAGAGGAAAGACCTATGATTGAGTGAACGAAAGGAAGTGAAAGGGGCTTGACCTGGTGAAGATTGGAAGTCTCGGTGGGAGGAGTCACGGGGTGGCTGGCAATCTGATTGGCTGCTGTGTCAATGTCAGCTGACGCATGGTCGAAGTTCAGCAGGTTGGTGGTGGTATCAGATGCCATGGGGTTGCTGACCTGGAAACACTTCTCCTTGTGGGCTTTGAGCATGTTGGAGAAGCGGAAACGCTGTCCGCACACGTCACAGGGGTACGGCTTCTCGCCAGTGTGCGTGCGGCGGTGACGTTTCATGTTGGGCCGGCTCGTGAAACTCTTTCCACAGATCTCACAGATGTATGGTTTCTCTCCTGGAGCATCATAGAAAGATAGAAACACAACTTGTTCCTAAAATATATTTGAAAAATTAGAAAAAGACACTACAAAAACAATTTACACACACAATTAATGTTAAATATTATATATGTAAGGGATAATCAACGGCTTGCCGTGCATGAAAGGATTTTAATGCACGACGTGGAGGCAAAGGAAGTTCGCTCCGTAAAGTGCATTAAAATCCTTTAACACACGGCAAGAAATTGATTATTCCGCTTATTCCATGGTCATTTGCCAAGGTAGGCCTAAGTTTAAAATAGTTTTGCTGTTTGCAGAGCAATATTTGTGAGATTTTTTTTTTGTCAGTTTTTTACGTAAGATTTTCTAGTCCCCCCTGCTGAATCAGCTGTGACAGGCTGACAGGCAGGCACACAGAGAGACAGAGAAAGCATGTGTGTGCTGTTTATACCTGCTAATTTTATTAAGATGCCATTTCAACGAAGATACCAGGACCTACTTATCATTTAACAATGATAAACCATGGTTCACACCAAAACTTAGACAGCTTCGTCAGGTCAAAGAGGATGCCTACAGGAGTGGGGACAGGATTCTCTACAATAAAATCAGGAACACTTTAACAAGGGAGATTTGTGTGGCTAAAAAAAACTATGCAAAAAAGCTGGAAAACCAGTTTTCTGCTAACGACCCTGCATCAGTGTGGACTGGCTTGAGAACCATCACAAATTTCAAAACACCTCCCCCCAGTATCGATGGCAGTAAACTTCTCGCTAACGACCTGAATATGTTCTACTGCAGATTTGACACCTTCGACCAGACACCCCGTACACAGCCATCAACACCTCTATCCACCTCCAACCACAACCGCCCTGACCATCTTTCTACACAGCCATCAACACCTACAGACATCTTCCTCTCCCCCCTGATCTTCAGATCAGTGAGGATAATGTGCGTCAGGTCTTCAGTAAACAGAAGAGAAGGAAAGCGTCAGGCCCAGACGGTGTCTCACCAGCCTGTCTGAGAACCTGTGCTGACCAGCTGGTTCCCATTTTCTCGCAGATCTTCAACAGATCATTGGAACAGCGCATAGTTCCATCCTGCTTCAAACGCTCCACCATCATCCCAATCCAGAAGAAACAAAAGATCACCGGACTCAACGACTACAGACCTGTTGCCTTAACATCTGTGGTCATGAAGTCATTTGAAAGACTGGTTCTAGCATATCTGAAGGACATCACTGGACCTTTGCTGGACCCCCTGCAGTTTGCCTATAGAGCAAACCGGTCTGTGGATGATGCAGTCAACATGGGGCTGCAATATACCCTTCAACACCTGGACAAACCAGGGAACTATGCAAGGATTCTGTTTGTGGACTTTAGTTCTGCCTTCAACACCATCGTCCCATCACTGCTCGAGCACAAACTGACCCAGCTCTCTGTTCCTAGCTCTGTCTGTCAGTGAATCACCAGCTTTCTGACAGATAGACAACAGCTAGTCAGAATGGGCAAAATCACGTCTGACAGCCGCTCCATCAGTACTGGTGCCCCCCAAGGATGTGTTCTCTCCCCACTGCTCTTCTCCCTGTACACCAACGACTGCACCGCAAAAGACCCCTCCGTCAAGCTCCTGAAGTTTGCAGACGACACTACTGTTATCGGCCTCATCCGGAACGGTGACGAGTCTGCATACAGACAGGAGGTGGAGCGGCTGGCTTTATGGTGCAAATACAATAATCTGGAGCTGAACACGCTCAAAAAGGTGGAGATGATAGTGGACTTCAGGAGAAACCCCCCTGCACTCCCCCCGCTCACCATCATGGACAGCACTGTGGCTGCAGTGGAGTCATTCAGGTTCCTGGGCACCACCATCTCTCAGGATCTGAAGTGGGACACTCACATAGACTCTATTGTAAAGAAAGCCCAGCAGAGACTGTACTTCCTCCGTCAGCTGAGGAAGTTCAACCTGCCACAGGAGCTGCTCGTGCAGTTCTACTCAGCTGTCATCCAGTCCATCCTCTGCACTTCAATCACCGTCTGGTTCGCCTCAGCAGCCGAATCTGACCTCCGTAGACTACAGACAATAGTCCGGACTGCTGAACGAATCACTGGCACTACCCTTCCTACACTTCAAGAACTATACTCTTCCACAGTGAGTAAAAGGGCTCGCAAAATCACCCTGGACGCCTCGCACCCAGCACACTTCCTGTTTGAACTGTTACCGTCTGTCCAGCGCTACAGAGCACAAAAACTGCCAGACACAGGAAAAGTTTCTTTCCTCAGGCCATCTACCTCATGAACAGTTAATATTTCTCCTATTGTGCAATAATCGTGCAATACTCTCTGATACGCACTTGTACACAGCACCTTATAATAATATAAATTGCATTTCTTCTCCTTACGCATTTGTACACAGCACCTTATAACAGCATACAATGCAATACTTCTTACGCATCTGTACACAGCACCTTATAACAACATACAATGCAATACGTACGCATTTGTACACAGCACCTTATAACCTGTATACTTATAACAATCTGCACATACATTTCAACATCCAGATCGTTGGACTGACTGCATCTGTTTAATGTCTATCGTCTTCTTTTTTTATATATATTTATTTTGTGTTGTCACTTGTCACTTTATGTACACTGGAAGCTTCTGTAGCCAAAGCAAATTCCTTGTGTGTGTGAAGCACACTTGGCAATAAAACTGATTCTGATTCTGATTTCATCAGTCCGATCACAGGTGGACAAATAAGACATTCCCAGTCACACGTTTCTTTTGTATTTCTACCACTTCTCTGACGAGGGAGGATCTGTATAATAGCTTTTTTTTCCCTTAACATTACCTTTAATACTGTGAAAGCTGGCACAGTATAGCACAATTTCCGCGATTTATATTTTATAATAAACATACAAATCTTTCAAAAGGTACCATATCAATTAAATACGCATTTTCAAGTCAAGTATACTCTAGACTAGAGTCTTTGAAGCAAAAAAGTCTATTTTAGAAATCTCTGCTGTTAAATATAGGAAAAGTTTGCATAATAAAAGAACACATCTGGACAGGTAGGAGAACATTCTGCTTTATTTTTCTTCCTTAAAACAAAAGCAATCCACCAAACATGCAGGATCAGTGCGATATTACATTATTTACAGATTAATTATAAAACTTATCTTTGTGATCTGCCAAAAAAAATACACCTGAGAAAAAAATAATAGGTTCAAAATGTCCAAAGACTGACCGTTAGATATACCAAAGATTAGTTATTTATCCTGTTTTAACAACAGAGATGCAAGAGATTAGATCCAGCGGCGTAGAACCGGAGATTCTCTGGCCGACATAAAGCTTCCCTCGGGGGGAGCCGTTCGCGGAGCTGCTGCTGACCGCCTGGAGCTTCCAACATTTTTTAAAACGCACTTTTTTATACACACAAACTGCTGATTTGACTTTAAAATAACTACATCCTCGCTTTAAAAACTCTTAAAACTTGATTTTGTGGCTTAGTATTTTCCTAATTTTGCGAATTTCCCGTCTGCCATTAATAGCCCTCATCAGTTTCATGCGCAGCACATGCGAGTTGCTATAGTAACTGTAAACGTTTGGGAGAAGCGCATTTATTTCAAACTGTGATCAAAACTGACTGAAACTACCTGTGCGTTTCAACAAAATATACTGTACCACACCCTCTAGCCAATCAGAATCAAGGATTTCAACAGACCATGGAATAATTGTAAATAAATTTATAAATAGATGCTTGTTTTTAATTACATACAGTTATATATAATTGTCTGATATTATATGTCCAGACAATTATATATAATTGTCCAATATATTGTCTTATAAAACCATTTGTCTGATTTGTAATCATAAAATAATATTAGTTCCAATAACAGTTAAACAGTTGAACCAATGTTTACATAATTCATGAAATGTATTAATAAATTCAAAATTAATAATATATTAAATAAACGTTAAATTACCAAATTCTATTCTATATTATATTGCTGTTATAAATATTATTAGTTTATTTTGAAACATATAGAAACATACAACACTACAACAAGTAGTGGTTCCTACCAGTGTGTGTCTTCATGTGTTCATCAAAGTACTGCTTCATGTTGAAGTCTTTCCCACACCACTGGCACATGAACTGCTTGTGTCCGATATGGATGCTCATATGTGACCTCAGCTGGTATTTGTACTGGAATCGTTCACTGCAGTTCTACAGCATCAGGTACAGTACATTACAACTCACATCTCTGTTCTTCTCGCATTAAATCTACCAGCACATATCAGACTTCACAAACAATTTTCTCACTGAATCTTTTAACATCTTATCAGTACAGTATATAAGGTGGAATAGCAAAACCAACATTTTAGCCCTACATTTATGAAAAAATAGGACCCTATTTAACTTGTCTGATAGAAAAGTGGTGTAAATTCATTTATTGATTTTATTTTTTGCATAAAAAAAAACAAAAATGTGATGCCCTACAACTGCTACTCATAAACTCACCTCACACTTGAAGGGCTTTTCTCCAGAGTGCTGGAGCGAGTGCACTTTAAGAGACATACTGCGTTTGAAGGACTTCCCACATGTCTCACAGGTAAACGGCATGTCCTTAGTGTGAGCTGCAATCAAACAACAGACAAAAAATTATTATTATTTAAATAAACAACCACATTTGCTTCTTGTTTGTATCACCAGAATGCTTTCATGGTAAAAAAACTGCGAGCAAAATAATTAGATGTGTAAAATTTGATGATTAAATTTGATGTTGGCCTGACAAAAGCCACATGGCTTAGCATGTTGATAGCATAGCTTAACATGTTGCTGGTATGTTGGCGTACTGTCACAATAAAAATGTTTGCAATGAGAACTAGCATGCTGTTATGTTTCTTCCAAGGATTTTCATGTTTTTAGCATGTTTCAAGCAAGAATTTTGATAGCACATCTCGAGCATGAATTAGCATAGTGCTATCAGGAATGAACATTTCTAGCAAAGTTTCTTTCATGGTTAGCATGCTTCTAGCACGTTTATTGTGTTATTAACATGAATCAACATGTTACTAGCATGTTTAAAGCTAGCTGTTAGGCTTTACTAGTGAGAGCTAGAATTGACAAATGAAGATGTCAAGGTCTTGAACTGGGTGGTTGTAGGTAATTTGGATTTCTCTGAGCCATTTGTAGGAAAACCATAATGTGAATCAGTTAAAGATATAGCATAATTTTGGATCAGCCCAGATGGTCTGACCCAAGTTTGGTAGCTTTAAACCAACAACAACAACAACAACAACAACAACAACAACAACAACAACAACA
>CAIGQQ010030919.1:0-18349 GCA_903798035.1 Danio albolineatus | reverse complement strand
TCAACAGCTCAAAAAAATGTGTTTTGGTGTTTCGTGACCCTTTAAGGAAAATGTATATTTTAGATCTGTCTACAGAACCAACCGTCATTATACAATGCAGTGTTTCCTCTGGGATTTTTTCCAGCTGTGGCAGCAGGCACAGATCTTCCAACTACCTATGGCGTTATTTAATGACCAATGTCGTGAGCGCAGTATTACAAGATCGCATTCATGTAATATGAGCATGCAAATCTTTTTGTTTGCGCGCCGATTTCATCTGTTCATGCACAAAACTTCTTACACGCCCTCCAAAATACACTGCTCAAGATTCTCTTGTGTGCTAAATGCTGCTAAAGTGCGATTTAGTGCGTCTATGTAACGAATATGTCTCCAACATTCATTAGATTTGCTAGGAATATTTCTGAATGTCTCCAATAGACCTACAGAACAGCATTTATGCTTCCTGAGGTAAAGTGAAATGGCCATAAACTCCAGCAAGATAAAGTCATTGTATGCAGAACCGTTGAGCTTTATCTTTAAAGTATAATTATGGAAACTGTGTCCATCATAACTGAAAGCTACATTGTGTTTTCTGGCCTCCCGCATCACACACCTTTCAGTCAGTCAGTCAGCCAGCATGTCACCTTAAAGGGTTAAACAAATAACACACAGCACTTCTACGATTGCAGAAATGTTTGCCCAGTTATAATTCACTGACCTTTTAATACGTTTTACTGCTATTTAAAAAAACAACAACTGAATGTTTTGAATGAGAAGCTGTGATGTAGCCGTAGCGGGCATACATACACACATATACACATAAACACACACACACACACACACACACACACACACACACACTACGAACAATTTAGCTTACCCAATTCACCTATAGAGCATGTCTTTGGACTTGTGGGGTAAACACCCGGAGAAAACCCACGCAACCACGGTGCAAGCAGACCCATGTGCAAGCAGTCTCTTTAATATCATGTGGTTTATATATGTTTTGCTGCTGATTGGGTTGACATTTGTGTCCACTAACAGGGAAAACAATTGTCAAACTCCATTTCACACCCTTTGTAGGAAACGTAGTTAAACCTAGAAACTGTAGCAAAATGTATACTGGTTTAACCAATGATGTGAGATTAAGGTGGACCAATGGCAGGTTGGGGGAGTGTAAACAGTACCTGTTTGCAAACATCCATGATTCTTTGCAGTATTTAAAAAACGTGACATGTTTTATTTTTTTTTTGTATGTCCTATTATAAAAGACCATTTTTCCATTTTTCAGGAGCTTTCCTTACAGCCCAAAGATGACATTGTGGACCGAACCAAGATGGAAGACACCCTAAAAAGACGTTTCTTTTACGATCAAGCATTTGCCATCTATGGCGGTGAGTGTTTTCAATATTCTTCGCCATAGAAGTACTTTAATATCTTCATTACTCCTCAAAATAATAATTATTAATGATCATTATCAACCAATTGTTTGTTTTTGCGAATGGAAAAAGGTGTCAGCGGGCTGTATGACTTTGGGCCGGTGGGATGTGCTCTGAAGAACAATATTCTGCAGGTCTGGAGGCAACACTTCATCCAGGAGGAGCAGATTCTGGAGATCGACTGCACCATGCTTACACCTGAACCTGTTCTCAAGTGAGCAATTATCTGTCCTTTCATACCCAAGTCTAAACACTGGAACTCTTACTGAGTACTTTGGCTGTGTTTCAGGACATCCGGGCATGTGGATAAGTTTGCAGACTACATGGTCAAGGATGTCAAGAATGGAGAGTGTTTCCGTGCGGACCACCTTCTTAAAGGTTCATCATTATTTTAAATGACAACATCTGCTCCCGTGGTAACCACAGAGTTGAAGTCAGAAATATTATCTCTTCTGAATTCTTAGCACACCTGTATAATTTTCCCTCAATTTCTGTTTAATCGAAAGAAGATTTTTTTTTCAACACATTTCTAAACGTAATAGTTTTAATAACTAATTATATTAACTGATTTCTTTTTCCATGATAAGAGTAATTAGGCACGTCAACAGTAATTTGTTCTGTAAGGGGGCTAATAATATTGACCTTAATATAGTATTATTTTTTAATAAAAAACTGATTTTATTCTAGTTGAAATAAAACAAAAAAGACTTTCTCTAAAAGAAAAAATGTTATGGGAAATACTGTGAAAGATTCCTTGCTCTGTTAAACATCATTTGGAAAATATTTGAAAAAAAAAAAAAGAAAAAAATTCACAGGAGGGCTGATAATTTTGACTTTACTTGTATGTGTTGTCTGCCTTGATACTGTCAGACTCGCACAAGCTCGGATTTCTATTGATCTGACTCTATGAATGGCTCCTCTAGATGTTCAGGGGTAAAAGAAAACAGTGGGATCTGTAAGAATCATAAAGGTTTTATCAGAGGATAAGTAGAAGTAATCTTTAGACCACCAACATGACTCAAATATATACTATATAAAGTGCTTATTCAAACTGTTTGTTATAAACCTTGTAATGCAGTGTTGGAGAAGTTACTTCAAAAAAGTATTTAATTACAAATCCCATCATTACAATTTAATGTAAATTAGTTTTCTAATAGGAAATTTAGTAGCAAATCGTTTTTAGGAATTTTTCATTTTTATTTTTCATTTTATTTCGGGAAATAAACAATATTAATAGTGGTAATATTCAATTCAATTCACCTTTATTTGTATAGCGCTTTTACAATGTAGATTGTGTCAACGCAGCTTCACATAGAAGGTTATAGTATACTATTGTTCTGTTTCCTGTTTTATAAAAAAATTTATACTAATATTAATTCATGCTGTGTTTTGTTTTGTAGCTCATCTACAGAAATTAATGAGTGATAAAAAATGTCCAGCAGAAAAGAAAGCAGAGATGGACAATGTCATCACTCAGGTATGTTTGTAATTATTTATGCAATGTTATGTTAAATATATAACTAGCATTTAGGAGTTCAACTTGGAGAATGAAAGGATGATTGACTGAATTAAGGCTGTTCATACCAGAGTATTACAATTATTATTAATAATCATTGTGAATGATTCACATTACAATTACAACAGAGGAAACATGGAGGAGGAAAGTGGTCAGTGGTCGGTGGCAGAAGTTACCTGCTTTCTTGCCCTGTGGGGAGATGAGTCAATAGAGGACACCATATATACAGTAAACCATAGCTGCGATGACTGCCCTTTCCCACCTCCTCCATCTCAAAATCATTTTAAAGTTGGGTGAACTTTGCATATTTCGCAGAGCTAAAAGCAAGACAATTTCTTCCATCGTGGCTAGTGTGGTGCAGATGCTAGAACCCAGTTATGCATGCGCAACCTTATAAATTATATGCCAAGTGTAAACATGAATCGGATATGGGTCACAATTAAACAAACGTGTTAATGGACAGGCAAAAAAAATCAGCTATAGGCGTCAAGGCCTGACAGTGTAAACGGGGTCTTTATATCTTAATACATTCCCCCCTTTTCCCCCAGATGGATAACTACACACAGCAGGAGTTGGCCGATTTGTTTGTGCAATACAACGTCAAGTCTCCCAGTACAGGAAATGATCTCACGCCTCCAATCTCATTCAACCTGATGTTCCAGACCTCCATTGGGCCAGGGGGCAACATGCAAGGGTATGTCAGACACCAGCAGATTCAATCTTGTAACACTAAAATACAAAAAAGAAAGAAAACCCAATGCATTATACGTGTTGGTTTGTTACTTCCACAGCTATTTAAGGCCAGAAACCGCTCAGGGAATTTTCCTTAACTTCAAGCGACTTTTGGAGTTCAACCAGGGGAAGCTGCCGTTTGCTGCTGCCCAGATCGGAAACTCCTTCAGGAATGAGATCTCACCTCGCTCTGGCTTAATCCGTGTCAGGTTCGGATTGCAATTGTCTTTCTCTTCAATTGTTTTTTTTTTTTTTTTTTTTTGTCACAGAAACGGTTTTGTTCTGATTCTGAAATGTACTGATTTGAATATTTTTCGCCACAGAGAGTTTACAATGGCTGAGATTGAGCACTTTGTGGACCCCAATGAGAAGGTTCATTTCAAGTTCTCCAATGTGGCTGACCTGGATATCATGCTTTACTCTTCAAAAGCACAGACCAGTGGACAGTCTGCCCAGATAATGAGGCTGGGTGATGCGGTGGAGCAGGTCAGTCAACATCTCATTTATTCTTCGTTATAAGGGATCAGGGTTGCCGGGTTTTGTCAACAAAACTGTCCCAATAATATCAGAACTCAAAATATGCCACCTCCCAATCGATGTATGCCAGGGCTGTTAAATTAGTTTGTCAAGGGGGCCAGTTATTGAAAAGCATCCCAAATGAGGGGCCGGAGAGATATAACTTGCAATATATAAGTGATGACACAACAGCAATATAAGAGCCCATATGCTGTATTTTTGCTCCTTAAGACGCTCACTTTGTATTTTTAAAAAAAAATATATTATTATTAAATCGTTAATAATTTGTATTTTGAAATGACATAACATCACTGCATTGTATAAGGTGGCTTTTTTTTAACAAACACATTCAAATGTTGTATTTCAAAGCACAAAATCAGTGTATTGCTCAAGTAGGCTTATTCTACATTCAAACACATTCATATGTAATGTTTTAAACTCCATAACAATTAGAGATGCAACGATAGATTTTGGTTGTACTATTATAGTCTGAAGAATAATCATGCTTTCACGGCTATCCCGATTATTATGCATTTATTAAATTCAAAACACTGCTAGTATAGGAAATCCCAAGAAAACTGCTTCTATTTTGAAGTGTTGTTTATTGCTGCCCAGTAACCAAATACAGCCCAAAATAATATAAAAAAAATCAAACAATAGTCCATTTCTCTCTTAGGACTTAAAAATTAATTAAACCGTTTTTGATTTAAACATGAGTGATAATTTTACAATGAAAATAAATGACAGAACAATGGATAAATAGATAAAAATAAGAATAAATAAGAAATAGTCTTTGTCTAATGTTAATTTAAGCTATATATTAGCTAAGAATTTTAATGAACTCTTGTTGTTATCTGCGTTCATACATACATAATTATTTTTAATAATTTGTAATAAGTATCTTTTGTTTACATTGCACTGAAAGCCACGCACAACTCCCACCACTACAGCATGAGATAATTTCTACTGTGTGCGCCTGGAGGATGCGAGTGCGTTGGTCGTCTGCTTGAGAGCTGTGCGCGCACCATATATAGTATATAGTTAATCCAATGTGCGTGTGTATTAGCCTCGGTATAAGCTTGGAACTTTAAACTAGCACACAGTTGGCATAACTTTTAGTTGCAGCAGCTTTGTTCTGTGCAACAGAAACCTTTACGATTGATTAACAGTAATACATTTAAGTGCGGTTAATAGTTGAATCGGCTAATCATTGCATCCCTATTAACAATATCAGTGCATTGTACAAAAGGCCCTTTCTACAAACATATTCAAATGTTTTCGGCTGCCTGCGCCACTCGCTTAATGTCACTTGACTTACTCTCAGAGCAACCTCCAACTGCAGGTTGTGCTGTACTGAACAGACGTACATCACTTCATAACTGTAGCGACCATTTTTCGACTGAACTAAATTTATTTTTGATGTCTTGGTCACACTATGTGGAGGGCCGTAACAAATTGCCTTGGGGGCCGGGTTCGGCCTGCGGGCCACCAATTGAATGACACTGATGTATGTAGCCCATCTTTTGAGTTCAGTTTTAGTAACAAACCTCTATTCTGTAGGGTGTCATCAACAACTCTGTCTTGGGCTACTTCATTGGAAGGATCTACCTTTATCTGGTCAAAGTTGGTGTGGCGAAAGACAAGCTGCGTTTCCGTCAGCACATGGACAATGAGATGGCCCACTACGCCTGTGACTGCTGGGATGCTGAGACCAAAACATCTTACGTACGTTAAGTATTCAGTTGAGGACTCTCTCTAGCTTCACTCGTGCCTTTGATTTGGTGCATTTTTGATGATTTGATGTTTATTGTGCTGTTTTTCAGGGGTGGATTGAGATTGTAGGATGTGCCGATCGCTCATGTTATGATCTTCTGTGTCACGCACGTGCCACCAAAGTCCCTCTGGTTGCAGAGAAACCCTTAAAGGAACCCATATCTTTTGCAAAATCTGTTAATTAATTACAAATAGCTTACAGATAATTACATGTTATTCCCAGATTGCAACCACTAACACTAATAACACATCTGGGTAGTTTAATTCATATCCATTTACATATATTTACATTCATGTTCATATTTATATGCTTCTCTCGTCACCCAATGGGAAATAACCAGCAAGATACACTATGCCATACTTGTCAAGGCATTTGAATGGGATCTGGACTGTCTCTGTTTTCTGGAGTCAGCTTCCTTAACTGCTTCACACAAAGTTGTAAATGTTGTTCAGTTCGAGCCAAACAAAGGAGCCATTGGCAAAGCATATAAGAAGGATGCAAAGCTTGCCATGGAGTACCTGGCCATCTGTGATGAGTGCTATATCACAGAGCAGGAGAAACTGCTCAACGAAAATGGGTGAGTGTTGTAGAGATATCAAGAGTGGTCATCATTTTCAATGCTAGTGACCCATGATTATGAGGATGCACAGACTTTGATTCTACGATGATAAAGCTGAATATGTAGTAGTTCGGTCTTCAGTGTCTTTTTGAATTGTTGGCAGTATGCTAATGTTGTATTCAATCAGGATGTTATGGGTGTGCACACAGACAAATAATGGACATGTTTTTTTAAAAAAAAGGTTAAATGGAGCCTTAAACAGTTGTCAACTCAGGTTGTTCACTCTCAAACTCAACATTGGAAACATTGAAAATTTTCTGAGGTGTCAAGAACAGATTGAAGACAACTCAACATTTTATTTTATTTTCTGTTTTTAACTTTATATTAGAGATTTTTGGCTTTGATTTGTCTTGTTTTTGAGTAAATCAGATTTAATTTTTTTCTACTACTTTTTGTATCTTATAGTTAAAATTTTTTATTTTTTTTCAAAATTATTTTGATATTTAAAAAGTCAAAACTAAAGTCAGACCAAACTTGTGCTCTTTTGTTTATTAATTCCACACAGGTGCATTGTTTTTTACTTGGACAAAATAGAATGCAATTGTTTTCTAAATTAAATCACTGACTTTGTACGAAGGTCAGAGACGTTTTATTCATTAAGGTCAAGGAGACAAGCTTGTTTGCGAAATATCTACTTTTTATTTGGTGCTGTTTTAAATGACTTTTAATTTGTGGAAAAAAATTACTGTTAAAAAAAAAATCCAGATTTACACACGAGGCAAAACTTTGACCGACAGATAGGGTTGTCATAAGGTACTTAACCAATAAACAGAGCTAAGTGGTCCTTTTTCCTACCAGTACCTTTTTGTTCATTTACCGATTTCCTGTTACAACAGTGAGTTCACCATTGAGACTGAGGGCAAAACTTTCAAACTCACCAAGGACATGGTTAACATCAAAAGATTCCAGAAGACCCTGCATGGTAAGACACCCAATCTGAGCTTACGTGAAGACCACAACAAAATATGACATTGATGAAAATCTCCTTCTCCACAGTTGAGGAGGTGGTTCCTAATGTGATTGAACCCTCTTTCGGCATCGGGAGGATCATGTACTCAATCTTTGAGCACACATTCCGCATCAGGGAGGGGGACGAACAAAGAACGGTAAACACAGTAAATATTATTCATATTTTTTTCATATGTCTTGCTTTTTTATGAACATTGTTGGCTTCTCTATTCAGTATTTCAGCTTCCCTGCCACAGTTGCACCGTACAAATGCTCCGTCCTTCCATTGAGTCAAAATCAGGAATTTATGCCTTTCGTTCGAGAATTATGTAAGTAAAGCATCTCTACTGTCTGTAATTAATCTGCATTGGTGCTGTCTGAATAATGATGTTTTCTCTACAGCTGAGGCCCTGACCAGGAATAGTGTCTCCCACAAGGTAGATGATTCCTCAGGATCTATCGGCAGACGCTACGCCAGAACGGATGAGATTGGTGTGGCATTCGGTATCACCATTGATTTCGACACGGTTAATAAGACGCCCCACACAGCCACTCTGAGGGACCGCGACTCCATGAGACAGATCAGGGCTGAGGTAAAGTGCTTCATCATATTTAAGGTCCAAAATTGCTCATGGCAAAGTTTGATATTTTTTTAAGGGTAAAAATAATGGTATTGCTGCACTATACTGTTAGCAAAAATCCCAAAACTGCTCTCGTTGCTAGGAGATAAATTTAGATAAATATGTTAAAATATGTGCTGCAAAAAAAAGACATCAATGAGAAGATTTGACAGAAGAAAGTATCTGATTGATGGGGTTATGTTTCATCACATTTATTTAACACTAAAATAAATAGCTTTAAAGCAGGAGGGATATACCTTATTAAACAAGAAAAGTGTCAGCGTCTCTTTCAGTTAGTATTAAACTTCAGTTTCTTTTGTAAAGCATTTCTTTGGGTTTGTTTTGTCTGCAGACATCTGTGGCCTTGATGTCACTTATTAAAACTGATTACAAATGTATGGTTTGGGTAGCTGACGACAATGAATACATATTGATGATTGTATTTTTTGTAAATACAGTCAGGCTTGACTGTATTTATAATTTAAACAAGTTTAATATTAAAACATAATTACCTAATAATATTAATACATTTCATTAATTATACATGCAAGTTACTCAATGTAATATTGAAAAAAAAAAAAAATTTTAAATTTCTTTTTAACTTGGTTATGTCAGTTCGATCATCACTGGTCCAGTGTTGGTTTGCCGTCTTTAACTCAGAATAAAACCTGCTCTGGCACAGGTTATTTGTGTGGATTGAGTTACCATGGCAATAAAACCGGCTTAAATATCAACCCACTTTTCTGAGCCTGAAAACTGAAGAGTTTGCCCGAACTAAATATGGACTTTAGTTCATATTTAAGTGCAAGGAAGGAATGCACTCAAATAAAAAATCTAGGCCAAAATTTCCGGATGCACTTTGCCAAAACTGAAACCAAAAATGCTTTGTAATAATTATTTATTATTTTATTAAATAACATAAAGTAGTGCTATAGCTATAGAAATGTCCTGTTGCGACATTATTTGAGAAGACTTTGCTTTTTCAGGGAACGTGCAATTCGTGCATAGACTCAACAGAGCTGAATATTGAGTTATTTTAAACTTTGGTTGTGGTATAATTGCAGACTAGTTGATGGTGCTCTCTGCTGCTCTTGCACTTTCGTCATTGCTGCAGCAAACTGCCATTGAAATGGATGGGTTTCATAGTGCAGCAGTTTCTGTCTGGTGTGAAAGCTACTTCAAACCGCACAGTGACTACAGCTGTAGGGAGAGTGAAACCTGTGCGCTGAACATGACTGAGCACTGCGGCACTGCATAGCCTTTTTGTTCATATTTTCTCTTTTGAATGTCAAAACGTGAATGTCATTTTTGTCCGATGTGCTTTCCTAAAAGAATCTACAAACAAACATTGTTGTGGACTGTTTTGTCTTTCATTTAGTTTGAAGTGTATGTTTAAAAAAAAATGTTTAATGGTTTTGACTATTTTGCTGACAGAAAATCTATCTATTTACAGGTTGGCGAGTTGCCTGAAATCGTTCGTGACCTGGCCAATGGTGCCATAACATGGGCGGAGGTGGAAAGCAAGTACCCGATCTTTGAAGGCCAGGAGACCAGCAAAAAGGAGACTGTGGAGGAGTAGATTGTCAGTTTGTCTAGCTCATCCGCCTTTTTGCTGGAGGCAATCACGGACATTTTTACATTTGCATTCATAGAATCAAATTAATGGCAACTGTAACGTACATCCAGTCAATGCGCACCCCATGTTCCACTCAGCTGGAACCACTGTAATCAAACGCCTCCTTTATAAGTCAATGAAGCTCTAGAAGGACCTACAGTAAGATGACTGTAATTAGGTTTCTGTACTAGCTAAGGGATTTCACCATTCCTGTCTATGGATTGAGAAATGAAGTTATGAATCTCACATGTGGTCAAATAAATCAAACCAGCACTTTCTGGACCTATTAAAGTGTGTTCAGATTTTTTTTTCTCCTCAAAGATGTTCAGGAAAAGTTGCATTGAATATTTTGGCCACATGAGGGCGTAACACCTGCCAGTTGATTTTGTGACTAAAATAATTTTGACTGAAAGGCCATAATGACTGAAAGGAATAACCTATAAAGTCAAATAGAGGTTTATTTTTATAGTTTTTTTATTAAAAGAAACTGTAAATACAAATTTTTAGACCACGATTCAGTTTGAGTTCAGAACAGTATTTATTGAGGGACAAATTTATTAAATTGTAAATGTATTGCATTGCTTATTTATAAAATATTTGCAATTTCATTTAGAATTAGACTTTAGAATCATCCAAAAAAGCGCTCAGGGGTAGCTCAAATACAATGAGGGAAAAAATTATTTGAACCCCAGCTGATTTTTTAAGTTTGCCCGCTAACAAAGAAATGATCAGTCTATAATTTTAATAGTAGGTTCATTTGAACAGTGAGAGACACAACAATAACAAAAAAAAAAATTTGCGAATAATTGCACCAACTGTTGTCACCTTCTCACCCAGCTCCCTGGCGATGGTCTTGTAGCCCATTCCAGCCTTGTGTAGGTCCACAATCTTGTCCCTGAGATCCTTGTAAAGCTCTTTGGTCTTGGCCATGGTGAAGCGTTTAGAATCTGGATTGATTGATTGCTTCTGTGGACAGGTCTCTTTTATACAGGTAACGAGCTGAGAGGGCTGCCAATGTCAGCTTGTTACCTGAATAAGATCCCCCTGGATTTTCTGGATTTTTGTTAACGTTGTGTCTCTCACTGTTCAAATAAACCTACCATTGAAATGATAGACTGATCATTTCTTTGTTCGTGGGCAAACTTACAAAATCAGCTGGGGTTCAAATAATTTTTTCCCTCACTGTATTTGCTCTGTGCTCTTTGGGTAAAGGATTCATCAAAGCATTCATTCATTCATTTTCCTTTCGGCTTAGTGCCTTTATTAACCTGGGGTCGCCACAGCGGAATGAACCACCAACTTATCCAGCATTTGTTTTACGCAGCGGATGCCCTTCCAGCCACAACCCATCTCTGGGAAACACATCCATACATTCTCATTCACACACATACACTACGGACAATTTAGCTTACCCAATTCACCTGTACCGCATGTCTTTGGACTGTGGGGGAAACCGGAGTACCCGGAGGAAACCCACGCAACCACGGGGAGAACATGCAAACTCCACACAGAAATGCCAACTGGCCCAGCCGGGGATCGAACCAGCGACCTTCTTGCTGTGAGGCGAACGTGCTACCCACTAGGCCACCGTGGCGCCCGGATTCATCAAAGCAAACAACAAAAATCAGTCCAAGGCACTCAAAAAATGTGAAAAGCATCGTTACCCTGATGAAGGCAGCTCCCTGCCGAAAGGCGTAGGTTTTTTAAGAACAAGCCATGTGAATAAAGGCTTTTTAATTTTTTCACATTTTTCGAGTGCCTTGGACTGATTTTTGTTATAGACTTTATTATACTTTGTTTTGCCACTGACTTGTCTTTAGAGCATAGAGTTGCTTTTTCAGAATGAGCAAATGCAAACTCATGATGTTCTTACCTTTTAATACTAATTTGTGAGTAGCTTTGGATAGTCTCTTCTAAATAAATGTAAATTCAGTTCAAAGGGACAGCATCTTTGAAAGAAAGTCTGTAATTTTGGGGTACGTTTTGCATCATATTATACTTTTCATTATACAAAGACTAAAATACCTATCATACATGCTGCTTTATCAGGAAATAATTTTCAAATGCTAATCTTTTTTTCATTTACTGTACCCTTTTACTTTGAAAGTTATAATTTCAGTTATGAAAAGTACATTTTATCTCATTTTATCACATTCCCTCTGGTGGGAAACTGGAATAGTTCTTAACGTTAATTTGTACAAAAATGACGGCCGTAACGGAGTTGACATTCGCCAGCATTTTGTGCTAGATATCACATGACATGTCTAAGACAGAATTGTATGTCATTTTCGTCACATTATTGTTTTGAATAAGAAAAACATTGAAAGATTACAATAGCAAACAAATAATAGTTGACAAATAATGAATCTACTGTTGGAGTATCCTAAACATTTTGCACAAGTTAATGAGAGGAATAATGATATGTCTCAATAACTTCAACCTCAGTAACTCACACCAAAGGAAATGACATCACTTGGTGCAAATCACATGCCTTTTCCATCAATGCTTTACAGATTATGCTCATTTGTAACTAAGTTGACTAGAATGTATAGGGAGAAACAATAAATTACACCCTGTATTGTACGTAATCTTTGCCTAAATTACATACAATACAGATAAATGTTCTTTCATGCAAATATTTATTTGATTTATAGCAAAAAAAAAAATAATAATAATGAAAATTTGGCTTTAATGTTTAATGATAATTAAAGCTGAATGTACTGTATATTCAAAGAATAAACTTCTATGCTATTAATATTGTCAAAACAAAATGTCTTTATTTTATCTAATATGTATAATTTAATTTTAAAAAATAGTAATATCCGAAAGTATAAATATTTCTTATGTTAAAGTTTGGATGTTATTCAGGTTTTAAGATGGATGTGATTCCTCAGTCTGAATTGTCAACAGGCTGTAATACTCCAAAAACAGCCTTGACCCTGACAGAAACAGGTGTGAATGCTAGCACTCCTGGCTTTTCTTAAAGGCTGCTAAAGAGCTAACGGCCTAAAATACATGTCTGTTATATTAAGGGACTGCAACAGGGATCTATCCCAGTAAAAAGGTCTTTAACAGTGTGCTAATAAGTCGATTATGTATGGATTTAACTTAATACCCTACAAGTTAAACAAGTGCAGTGGCGCAGATTTTTTTTCCCCAAGGTCTGGCATTTATTTTTATCAACTGTTCTATCTCATAGTTTACTTTAGACAGATCTAAAGATGACCCCGGATCTCGCTATTGGAAACCGATGATTTCTGGTCTCATAAAAAAACTAAAACAAATTGGGGACACTTTAAATTAAATTAAAAACGATTAGCTAATGCAAATGTTGTTTTTGGTAAATCTCAGTTAATGCTAATGCTAACTGACACTAACGAGAGAAATACATGCATTAATGTATTCATTTTTGCTAATGTCAGTTAATTAAAATATGTAGCTGATGTTCACTGTTATCTCATCATGTTGTAAAATGAGCAAAAAAAATACATTGACAACACACATCCATGTGACTTCTTATCTTATGTTTTACATATTTATGGGTGATTCTATAAACGCAGGCACATTTGTAGTTCAAAAGCCATACTTGTTTTAGCTTTTATTTTTTAAAATAATTTTTCATTATTTATAAAATGTGACACTTATTGTCATAGATCACATAATGTTACATGCCACAACAATACATTATTTACTGTAAAAAGTGTCAAAAATCATGCTTGATTAGTGTAATCAAACTATTTTATTTGTCTAAGAATAGAATATTAATAGAAATGTTATATTCCTGTTGATTGCTTTATAATTTACCACATATTAAACCTTTTTTCTTTTTCTTATCTAGGACATTCAGCATGCAAGCAATAGAGATTCAAGCCTGTTTCTATTGATACAACAAGGCACAATAGACCCGCCCCCAAGAGCTGCTTTAGATGAATATAAATACATCTCACATTCACCTTTAACTGTCCGCAACTGCCCGACAGGCAGTTTGTGCGCCCAGCTGACACTTTATAGAAACAGAGGATGCATTAGACTCCTTTTGTAACTCATAATTGCCATCATTATAAATTCAGGTGGATTTCTCAGCAAGAATTTCAGTGCTCAAGGTTAGTAAACAGGTGTTTCTGAGATTTGTTTGGCGCCAACGTGCAACGCATGACCTGCTAACATTTAACCAAGACAGAAAGAAACAAGAAAGATAAAATAATATGCTGATAGCTTACCTGCATGTCTAATTCTTCAAATGAAATCTCAACAATGGCAAACTCTTAAAAATAAACGTTTTTAGAGTTTTTGCAACAGAACCTTTTTGTTTATTTTTTTGGTTCCACAAAAACTTTCAAGAACTATGCAATCCTCAAATACATTGGTGATTTCAAGATTTTTTTTATATCAAAGAACCTTTCTGTGCAAAGTAAATGCTCTAAATGTTATGCAAAGCCTTTATTTTTAGGAGTAGAAACAAAGCAGAGCAACTTCATGATGGACAATTCTTGAGATTCAACTTAATGCCTTCAAATTATACCTGAGGAGAGAAGATTAAGAAAAGATTAAACTGATAGAAAAAAGTTATTTTAGTGTGATGCTTCAGCCAATACAATGAAAGCAGAGAATAGCCTTTAGCTAAAAATAGCAAGAGCTCACATACTGTAGATGCTTCCTCCTCACACAATTCAGATCATCGGAAACTTCTGCCCTGCCCAGAAAGATCAAATTATTTTCTGTTTTACTTATTTATGTTCTTTATCAGAAACTGGTTTGATTTGAATATGCATGATTGCCATTGATATTTCTTCACCTTAGAATTATAAGTTTCTGTCTGACATATTCTTATTAATTGACAACTTATTGAAATTAAGGGATGCTTTTTTAAAATACGTTGTTTAAATTTTAAGACTTTTTATTTAAAAAAACAAATGTTACACAAATGTTACTGTTTGCTATGGGATGCCAAAACTTTAAAGCTCAATATCTCACAATCATTCAGAACGCAGATAGAACCTTATAATTCCAAGGTGATGATTAATGCAGTTTAACAGAAACCTCTATGCTAATAGATTTACAGTACTTTTAGAGGACAATTTAAAAACAAGCAACCCTATGACCTTGACACTGCTGGTGAAATGGTCAAACTTCTATCCTGGAGGGCCACAGTCCTGCTCTATTTATCTTCAACCATAATTAAGCACATCTGATCAAACTAATTAAAGAGATAGTTTGCATATTTTATTAAAAAAAATTATTTTCTCATTGTTTGCTTTCCCTTGGATAGTTTTAAACCTTTATGAGTTTTTTCCCCTCTTTTTGAACACAAAAGAGGATATTTTGAAGAATGCTGGTACCCACTGACTGTTGTACACTTTTAAAAAAAATTACAGGGTTCCACACAATTCCTTCATGTTATCCCACAATAAATCGATTAAGTTAACTTTATTGTTTTGACAAATTTAAGTGGAATGAACATAAAACATTTAAGAAACATAAAAAAAAGAATTGTGTTGCAACTTGCTTTAAATAAGTGAAAACAAGCATCAAACATTATTTTTTAAGTTTAGAAAACAAAATATGTCAGTGGGTGCTAGCATTCTTCAAAAGATCATCCTTTTGTGTTCAACTGAGCATTCAAGAATCCCTAAATAGGTTTGTAACAAGTGAAGGGGTCAGAAAATGATGACAGAATTGTCACTTTTGGGTGAATTGTCTTTTTAAATCTTGTGTTAGAGTAGGGTTGGAATTAAACTCTGCAGGCCTGCGGTCCCCCAGGAACTGTCTGACACGCCTGTTCTACAAGATGAGTTACAGTAACATTACAATTTTGCTTTCATCCCACAGAAGAACATCAATTACCGTGTTATATTTTTAGCAGAGTCTTAAGCGCTTAATTGGGAAATATTTTAATGACCAAATTCGACACCAGATTAATAGTATCTGCATCTTTCCCGACTATTTTAGGTGGATAATGGGGGTCAAAGCAGCTCTACCGAGGTATGAGCTCTACTTGTATAATGTGGTGCTTTGTTTGGCGATGCTCTGGGCTGCCAAATGGATATTTGATGTGTCCAGCTGTAAGTATAAATGAACACACCAAACGCTCTTCCTAAAATGGTACCAGTGTGTTTTGTTTTGTCATATTGTCTTGCGGTAATATCCATCTGAACTCTTTATTAATGCATCCACAACCATTTGGACACAATAATAGCACTACTGTATACTGTATGAAGAAAAAGACAGCAAAGCACTCGCTAGCCTCAGAAAGCTATGCAAAGTACGCAGCAGGGATCATATGTCAGTAATAATATACCAAAGAATGAGAGACTGGGAGAGAGAGAAAGATAGGGAGGTGGATGGTATTATTGTAAGTACTGTACATGTCTAAACCCTTACAATTTTACATAATGAAAATTTAGCAGAATAAAAATATTAAATAAGTATTATTGTGGGTTTATGACAAAAACAAATAGTAACAACTTCATTACATATGAATGGTTCCATGTAAACATCTACCATATTTATCAAAGATATTAGAAATGAATTGCTACAAGTTATTACTGTTTTTTTTTTAGATACAAATGATGCAGAAAACAACATAATAGAATATGCTTTTTTATGTTTAAATTAATCTACTGTATCCATTTATAAAAACATCTACAGAATTAAATGACTGAATACCAATTTTTCATTCAATATTATTGATATTAATACAATAATAACATTCCTGAATGCCATTTTTGGTATCCGCAAAATATATAAGTTTATTAACCAATATTGTATATTAAAAAAAGATCAATAATGATCTGCTACTGAGTGAACATTTAATCATGTAATCCTTGAAAAATGAACTGAAATCTGTAATGTACTCAATCACGAGTGCCTAATATTAGAATTCAATTATGCAATCCATGTTAGAAATAACCCCCAGCACTTGATCAAGTTCAGTACTGAACAGAGCATTACATGTCTCTATCATTTCTCTACATCTAGCAAATTCCAACAGAAAGAGCTTCAAGAGCAGCGTTCAGCCAGGATGGTACTACTCAGGCAGAAAAATGGTGAGAATGTTGTGTTTATATTTCATTCTTAAGGCAATGTATATACACTCTCAGAAATAAAGGTACGCGAGCTGTCACTGGTACCTTTTCAATAGGTACACATTTGTACTTAATGGGTCCATATTGGTACCTCAAAAGTATATATTAGTACCTAAAAATTTTAAGAGGAACACTTTTGTACTTTTTAGGTCCTAATATGTACCCTTGAGGTATTAATATGGACCTTTTAGGTAATTTTTCAAATTTCCCAGGAAATGTTTAACAGAGAATTTTTAAACATATTTTTATACATGTTAGTTTGACAACTAATTTCTAATAATAGCTTAATTCTTTTGACTTTGCCATGTGGTTATTTTGCAATATACTAGTATTCAGCTACAGTGAAACTTAAATCAAAAAATTAAATAGGTAATCGGGTAAGTTTGGTAAATTATACAATTCACTGCATAACAGTGGTTTGTTGTGTAGCCAACTGAATATATTTGGACACACATACACTATGGACAATTTAGCTTATCCAATTCAACTCTACCGCATGCCTTTGAACTTGTGGGAAAAAACGGAGCACCCGGAGGAAACCCACGCAAACATGGGGAGAACATGCAAACTCTACACAGAAAATCTGTTGGACCCAGCTGGGGCTTGAACCAGCGACCTTCTTGCCATTGCTACCCACTGCGCCACCGTGCTGCGCAAATAAGCCTTTAAAAGAATAATATATTAGGAAATACTGTGAAAAAAATACTTGCTCTGTTAAACATCCAAATATTTGGAAAATATATTTTTTTTTAATCACAGAAGGGTTAACAATTTAGTCCTTAATGGTATGTATTTTAAAATTTCCAGAAACAATTTGATAAAATCTGGCAAAGAAAAAGCATAAAAGGGTATTATGGATGTTTTCTTTCCATTAGATAAAAAAGTTTTCCCAAGACTTTCATTGATTATGCTTTGTTAAGGACAATATTTTGGTCAAGATTCAAGATTTGAAAAACTGGATTTGAAAAAAATAATAATAATAAATACTGAGAAAATCAGAGAAAACAGAGAAAGTGTTTCGGAGTGCACATTCTTCCCACCGTCCAAAAACATTCAACTTAAGTTAACTGACTAATCCAAATTGGCACCATAGACATGCTCCTAGTAAGTAGTTATCTCTTAAGAGCAATCACTATCTGTTCATTAGCTGCTACTACAGGGGAGTCTCGAGATCTACCTGAGCTCAAACTCTCCTCTCGCCCTACAACGGGAGGGAGCCCCAGGCTCAAGGATCTTATGAGCTCAGGACTCTCTCCCGGGGACAGCATGCTAAGTGTGAACTCTTATATAACTTATATATATATATCTTATATAACTACACACTATAAATCATTTATTAAGCATTAGCATCTAGTTAATAAATGTTTGTAAGCAGTTCATAACTGAAGCTACAAATGCTGTATTATTGTCTTATAAGCACATTTATAATGTGCTTAATAATTGTACTTTTATACTTTGTTAATGATTCGTTTTTCATTACTAAATTAAGTATCGCATAATTTACAA
>CAIGQQ010030918.1:0-18348 GCA_903798035.1 Danio albolineatus | reverse complement strand
TCAACAGCTCAAAAAAATGTGTTTTGGTGTTTCGTGACCCTTTAAGGAAAATGTATATTTTAGATCTGTCTACAGAACCAACCGTCATTATACAATGCAGTGTTTCCTCTGGGATTTTTTCCAGCTGTGGCAGCAGGCACAGATCTTCCAACTACCTATGGCGTTATTTAATGACCAATGTCGTGAGCGCAGTATTACAAGATCGCATTCATGTAATATGAGCATGCAAATCTTTTTGTTTGCGCGCCGATTTCATCTGTTCATGCACAAAACTTCTTACACGCCCTCCAAAATACACTGCTCAAGATTCTCTTGTGTGCTAAATGCTGCTAAAGTGCGATTTAGTGCGTCTATGTAACGAATATGTCTCCAACATTCATTAGATTTGCTAGGAATATTTCTGAATGTCTCCAATAGACCTACAGAACAGCATTTATGCTTCCTGAGGTAAAGTGAAATGGCCATAAACTCCAGCAAGATAAAGTCATTGTATGCAGAACCGTTGAGCTTTATCTTTAAAGTATAATTATGGAAACTGTGTCCATCATAACTGAAAGCTACATTGTGTTTTCTGGCCTCCCGCATCACACACCTTTCAGTCAGTCAGTCAGCCAGCATGTCACCTTAAAGGGTTAAACAAATAACACACAGCACTTCTACGATTGCAGAAATGTTTGCCCAGTTATAATTCACTGACCTTTTAATACGTTTTACTGCTATTTAAAAAAACAACAACTGAATGTTTTGAATGAGAAGCTGTGATGTAGCCGTAGCGGGCATACATACACACATATACACATAAACACACACACACACACACACACACACACACACACACACTACGAACAATTTAGCTTACCCAATTCACCTATAGAGCATGTCTTTGGACTTGTGGGGTAAACACCCGGAGAAAACCCACGCAACCACGGTGCAAGCAGACCCATGTGCAAGCAGTCTCTTTAATATCATGTGGTTTATATATGTTTTGCTGCTGATTGGGTTGACATTTGTGTCCACTAACAGGGAAAACAATTGTCAAACTCCATTTCACACCCTTTGTAGGAAACGTAGTTAAACCTAGAAACTGTAGCAAAATGTATACTGGTTTAACCAATGATGTGAGATTAAGGTGGACCAATGGCAGGTTGGGGGAGTGTAAACAGTACCTGTTTGCAAACATCCATGATTCTTTGCAGTATTTAAAAAACGTGACATGTTTTATTTTTTTTTTGTATGTCCTATTATAAAAGACCATTTTTCCATTTTTCAGGAGCTTTCCTTACAGCCCAAAGATGACATTGTGGACCGAACCAAGATGGAAGACACCCTAAAAAGACGTTTCTTTTACGATCAAGCATTTGCCATCTATGGCGGTGAGTGTTTTCAATATTCTTCGCCATAGAAGTACTTTAATATCTTCATTACTCCTCAAAATAATAATTATTAATGATCATTATCAACCAATTGTTTGTTTTTGCGAATGGAAAAAGGTGTCAGCGGGCTGTATGACTTTGGGCCGGTGGGATGTGCTCTGAAGAACAATATTCTGCAGGTCTGGAGGCAACACTTCATCCAGGAGGAGCAGATTCTGGAGATCGACTGCACCATGCTTACACCTGAACCTGTTCTCAAGTGAGCAATTATCTGTCCTTTCATACCCAAGTCTAAACACTGGAACTCTTACTGAGTACTTTGGCTGTGTTTCAGGACATCCGGGCATGTGGATAAGTTTGCAGACTACATGGTCAAGGATGTCAAGAATGGAGAGTGTTTCCGTGCGGACCACCTTCTTAAAGGTTCATCATTATTTTAAATGACAACATCTGCTCCCGTGGTAACCACAGAGTTGAAGTCAGAAATATTATCTCTTCTGAATTCTTAGCACACCTGTATAATTTTCCCTCAATTTCTGTTTAATCGAAAGAAGATTTTTTTTTCAACACATTTCTAAACGTAATAGTTTTAATAACTAATTATATTAACTGATTTCTTTTTCCATGATAAGAGTAATTAGGCACGTCAACAGTAATTTGTTCTGTAAGGGGGCTAATAATATTGACCTTAATATAGTATTATTTTTTAATAAAAAACTGATTTTATTCTAGTTGAAATAAAACAAAAAAGACTTTCTCTAAAAGAAAAAATGTTATGGGAAATACTGTGAAAGATTCCTTGCTCTGTTAAACATCATTTGGAAAATATTTGAAAAAAAAAAAAAGAAAAAAATTCACAGGAGGGCTGATAATTTTGACTTTACTTGTATGTGTTGTCTGCCTTGATACTGTCAGACTCGCACAAGCTCGGATTTCTATTGATCTGACTCTATGAATGGCTCCTCTAGATGTTCAGGGGTAAAAGAAAACAGTGGGATCTGTAAGAATCATAAAGGTTTTATCAGAGGATAAGTAGAAGTAATCTTTAGACCACCAACATGACTCAAATATATACTATATAAAGTGCTTATTCAAACTGTTTGTTATAAACCTTGTAATGCAGTGTTGGAGAAGTTACTTCAAAAAAGTATTTAATTACAAATCCCATCATTACAATTTAATGTAAATTAGTTTTCTAATAGGAAATTTAGTAGCAAATCGTTTTTAGGAATTTTTCATTTTTATTTTTCATTTTATTTCGGGAAATAAACAATATTAATAGTGGTAATATTCAATTCAATTCACCTTTATTTGTATAGCGCTTTTACAATGTAGATTGTGTCAACGCAGCTTCACATAGAAGGTTATAGTATACTATTGTTCTGTTTCCTGTTTTATAAAAAAATTTATACTAATATTAATTCATGCTGTGTTTTGTTTTGTAGCTCATCTACAGAAATTAATGAGTGATAAAAAATGTCCAGCAGAAAAGAAAGCAGAGATGGACAATGTCATCACTCAGGTATGTTTGTAATTATTTATGCAATGTTATGTTAAATATATAACTAGCATTTAGGAGTTCAACTTGGAGAATGAAAGGATGATTGACTGAATTAAGGCTGTTCATACCAGAGTATTACAATTATTATTAATAATCATTGTGAATGATTCACATTACAATTACAACAGAGGAAACATGGAGGAGGAAAGTGGTCAGTGGTCGGTGGCAGAAGTTACCTGCTTTCTTGCCCTGTGGGGAGATGAGTCAATAGAGGACACCATATATACAGTAAACCATAGCTGCGATGACTGCCCTTTCCCACCTCCTCCATCTCAAAATCATTTTAAAGTTGGGTGAACTTTGCATATTTCGCAGAGCTAAAAGCAAGACAATTTCTTCCATCGTGGCTAGTGTGGTGCAGATGCTAGAACCCAGTTATGCATGCGCAACCTTATAAATTATATGCCAAGTGTAAACATGAATCGGATATGGGTCACAATTAAACAAACGTGTTAATGGACAGGCAAAAAAAATCAGCTATAGGCGTCAAGGCCTGACAGTGTAAACGGGGTCTTTATATCTTAATACATTCCCCCCTTTTCCCCCAGATGGATAACTACACACAGCAGGAGTTGGCCGATTTGTTTGTGCAATACAACGTCAAGTCTCCCAGTACAGGAAATGATCTCACGCCTCCAATCTCATTCAACCTGATGTTCCAGACCTCCATTGGGCCAGGGGGCAACATGCAAGGGTATGTCAGACACCAGCAGATTCAATCTTGTAACACTAAAATACAAAAAAGAAAGAAAACCCAATGCATTATACGTGTTGGTTTGTTACTTCCACAGCTATTTAAGGCCAGAAACCGCTCAGGGAATTTTCCTTAACTTCAAGCGACTTTTGGAGTTCAACCAGGGGAAGCTGCCGTTTGCTGCTGCCCAGATCGGAAACTCCTTCAGGAATGAGATCTCACCTCGCTCTGGCTTAATCCGTGTCAGGTTCGGATTGCAATTGTCTTTCTCTTCAATTGTTTTTTTTTTTTTTTTTTTTTGTCACAGAAACGGTTTTGTTCTGATTCTGAAATGTACTGATTTGAATATTTTTCGCCACAGAGAGTTTACAATGGCTGAGATTGAGCACTTTGTGGACCCCAATGAGAAGGTTCATTTCAAGTTCTCCAATGTGGCTGACCTGGATATCATGCTTTACTCTTCAAAAGCACAGACCAGTGGACAGTCTGCCCAGATAATGAGGCTGGGTGATGCGGTGGAGCAGGTCAGTCAACATCTCATTTATTCTTCGTTATAAGGGATCAGGGTTGCCGGGTTTTGTCAACAAAACTGTCCCAATAATATCAGAACTCAAAATATGCCACCTCCCAATCGATGTATGCCAGGGCTGTTAAATTAGTTTGTCAAGGGGGCCAGTTATTGAAAAGCATCCCAAATGAGGGGCCGGAGAGATATAACTTGCAATATATAAGTGATGACACAACAGCAATATAAGAGCCCATATGCTGTATTTTTGCTCCTTAAGACGCTCACTTTGTATTTTTAAAAAAAAATATATTATTATTAAATCGTTAATAATTTGTATTTTGAAATGACATAACATCACTGCATTGTATAAGGTGGCTTTTTTTTAACAAACACATTCAAATGTTGTATTTCAAAGCACAAAATCAGTGTATTGCTCAAGTAGGCTTATTCTACATTCAAACACATTCATATGTAATGTTTTAAACTCCATAACAATTAGAGATGCAACGATAGATTTTGGTTGTACTATTATAGTCTGAAGAATAATCATGCTTTCACGGCTATCCCGATTATTATGCATTTATTAAATTCAAAACACTGCTAGTATAGGAAATCCCAAGAAAACTGCTTCTATTTTGAAGTGTTGTTTATTGCTGCCCAGTAACCAAATACAGCCCAAAATAATATAAAAAAAATCAAACAATAGTCCATTTCTCTCTTAGGACTTAAAAATTAATTAAACCGTTTTTGATTTAAACATGAGTGATAATTTTACAATGAAAATAAATGACAGAACAATGGATAAATAGATAAAAATAAGAATAAATAAGAAATAGTCTTTGTCTAATGTTAATTTAAGCTATATATTAGCTAAGAATTTTAATGAACTCTTGTTGTTATCTGCGTTCATACATACATAATTATTTTTAATAATTTGTAATAAGTATCTTTTGTTTACATTGCACTGAAAGCCACGCACAACTCCCACCACTACAGCATGAGATAATTTCTACTGTGTGCGCCTGGAGGATGCGAGTGCGTTGGTCGTCTGCTTGAGAGCTGTGCGCGCACCATATATAGTATATAGTTAATCCAATGTGCGTGTGTATTAGCCTCGGTATAAGCTTGGAACTTTAAACTAGCACACAGTTGGCATAACTTTTAGTTGCAGCAGCTTTGTTCTGTGCAACAGAAACCTTTACGATTGATTAACAGTAATACATTTAAGTGCGGTTAATAGTTGAATCGGCTAATCATTGCATCCCTATTAACAATATCAGTGCATTGTACAAAAGGCCCTTTCTACAAACATATTCAAATGTTTTCGGCTGCCTGCGCCACTCGCTTAATGTCACTTGACTTACTCTCAGAGCAACCTCCAACTGCAGGTTGTGCTGTACTGAACAGACGTACATCACTTCATAACTGTAGCGACCATTTTTCGACTGAACTAAATTTATTTTTGATGTCTTGGTCACACTATGTGGAGGGCCGTAACAAATTGCCTTGGGGGCCGGGTTCGGCCTGCGGGCCACCAATTGAATGACACTGATGTATGTAGCCCATCTTTTGAGTTCAGTTTTAGTAACAAACCTCTATTCTGTAGGGTGTCATCAACAACTCTGTCTTGGGCTACTTCATTGGAAGGATCTACCTTTATCTGGTCAAAGTTGGTGTGGCGAAAGACAAGCTGCGTTTCCGTCAGCACATGGACAATGAGATGGCCCACTACGCCTGTGACTGCTGGGATGCTGAGACCAAAACATCTTACGTACGTTAAGTATTCAGTTGAGGACTCTCTCTAGCTTCACTCGTGCCTTTGATTTGGTGCATTTTTGATGATTTGATGTTTATTGTGCTGTTTTTCAGGGGTGGATTGAGATTGTAGGATGTGCCGATCGCTCATGTTATGATCTTCTGTGTCACGCACGTGCCACCAAAGTCCCTCTGGTTGCAGAGAAACCCTTAAAGGAACCCATATCTTTTGCAAAATCTGTTAATTAATTACAAATAGCTTACAGATAATTACATGTTATTCCCAGATTGCAACCACTAACACTAATAACACATCTGGGTAGTTTAATTCATATCCATTTACATATATTTACATTCATGTTCATATTTATATGCTTCTCTCGTCACCCAATGGGAAATAACCAGCAAGATACACTATGCCATACTTGTCAAGGCATTTGAATGGGATCTGGACTGTCTCTGTTTTCTGGAGTCAGCTTCCTTAACTGCTTCACACAAAGTTGTAAATGTTGTTCAGTTCGAGCCAAACAAAGGAGCCATTGGCAAAGCATATAAGAAGGATGCAAAGCTTGCCATGGAGTACCTGGCCATCTGTGATGAGTGCTATATCACAGAGCAGGAGAAACTGCTCAACGAAAATGGGTGAGTGTTGTAGAGATATCAAGAGTGGTCATCATTTTCAATGCTAGTGACCCATGATTATGAGGATGCACAGACTTTGATTCTACGATGATAAAGCTGAATATGTAGTAGTTCGGTCTTCAGTGTCTTTTTGAATTGTTGGCAGTATGCTAATGTTGTATTCAATCAGGATGTTATGGGTGTGCACACAGACAAATAATGGACATGTTTTTTTAAAAAAAAGGTTAAATGGAGCCTTAAACAGTTGTCAACTCAGGTTGTTCACTCTCAAACTCAACATTGGAAACATTGAAAATTTTCTGAGGTGTCAAGAACAGATTGAAGACAACTCAACATTTTATTTTATTTTCTGTTTTTAACTTTATATTAGAGATTTTTGGCTTTGATTTGTCTTGTTTTTGAGTAAATCAGATTTAATTTTTTTCTACTACTTTTTGTATCTTATAGTTAAAATTTTTTATTTTTTTTCAAAATTATTTTGATATTTAAAAAGTCAAAACTAAAGTCAGACCAAACTTGTGCTCTTTTGTTTATTAATTCCACACAGGTGCATTGTTTTTTACTTGGACAAAATAGAATGCAATTGTTTTCTAAATTAAATCACTGACTTTGTACGAAGGTCAGAGACGTTTTATTCATTAAGGTCAAGGAGACAAGCTTGTTTGCGAAATATCTACTTTTTATTTGGTGCTGTTTTAAATGACTTTTAATTTGTGGAAAAAAATTACTGTTAAAAAAAAAATCCAGATTTACACACGAGGCAAAACTTTGACCGACAGATAGGGTTGTCATAAGGTACTTAACCAATAAACAGAGCTAAGTGGTCCTTTTTCCTACCAGTACCTTTTTGTTCATTTACCGATTTCCTGTTACAACAGTGAGTTCACCATTGAGACTGAGGGCAAAACTTTCAAACTCACCAAGGACATGGTTAACATCAAAAGATTCCAGAAGACCCTGCATGGTAAGACACCCAATCTGAGCTTACGTGAAGACCACAACAAAATATGACATTGATGAAAATCTCCTTCTCCACAGTTGAGGAGGTGGTTCCTAATGTGATTGAACCCTCTTTCGGCATCGGGAGGATCATGTACTCAATCTTTGAGCACACATTCCGCATCAGGGAGGGGGACGAACAAAGAACGGTAAACACAGTAAATATTATTCATATTTTTTTCATATGTCTTGCTTTTTTATGAACATTGTTGGCTTCTCTATTCAGTATTTCAGCTTCCCTGCCACAGTTGCACCGTACAAATGCTCCGTCCTTCCATTGAGTCAAAATCAGGAATTTATGCCTTTCGTTCGAGAATTATGTAAGTAAAGCATCTCTACTGTCTGTAATTAATCTGCATTGGTGCTGTCTGAATAATGATGTTTTCTCTACAGCTGAGGCCCTGACCAGGAATAGTGTCTCCCACAAGGTAGATGATTCCTCAGGATCTATCGGCAGACGCTACGCCAGAACGGATGAGATTGGTGTGGCATTCGGTATCACCATTGATTTCGACACGGTTAATAAGACGCCCCACACAGCCACTCTGAGGGACCGCGACTCCATGAGACAGATCAGGGCTGAGGTAAAGTGCTTCATCATATTTAAGGTCCAAAATTGCTCATGGCAAAGTTTGATATTTTTTTAAGGGTAAAAATAATGGTATTGCTGCACTATACTGTTAGCAAAAATCCCAAAACTGCTCTCGTTGCTAGGAGATAAATTTAGATAAATATGTTAAAATATGTGCTGCAAAAAAAAGACATCAATGAGAAGATTTGACAGAAGAAAGTATCTGATTGATGGGGTTATGTTTCATCACATTTATTTAACACTAAAATAAATAGCTTTAAAGCAGGAGGGATATACCTTATTAAACAAGAAAAGTGTCAGCGTCTCTTTCAGTTAGTATTAAACTTCAGTTTCTTTTGTAAAGCATTTCTTTGGGTTTGTTTTGTCTGCAGACATCTGTGGCCTTGATGTCACTTATTAAAACTGATTACAAATGTATGGTTTGGGTAGCTGACGACAATGAATACATATTGATGATTGTATTTTTTGTAAATACAGTCAGGCTTGACTGTATTTATAATTTAAACAAGTTTAATATTAAAACATAATTACCTAATAATATTAATACATTTCATTAATTATACATGCAAGTTACTCAATGTAATATTGAAAAAAAAAAAAAATTTTAAATTTCTTTTTAACTTGGTTATGTCAGTTCGATCATCACTGGTCCAGTGTTGGTTTGCCGTCTTTAACTCAGAATAAAACCTGCTCTGGCACAGGTTATTTGTGTGGATTGAGTTACCATGGCAATAAAACCGGCTTAAATATCAACCCACTTTTCTGAGCCTGAAAACTGAAGAGTTTGCCCGAACTAAATATGGACTTTAGTTCATATTTAAGTGCAAGGAAGGAATGCACTCAAATAAAAAATCTAGGCCAAAATTTCCGGATGCACTTTGCCAAAACTGAAACCAAAAATGCTTTGTAATAATTATTTATTATTTTATTAAATAACATAAAGTAGTGCTATAGCTATAGAAATGTCCTGTTGCGACATTATTTGAGAAGACTTTGCTTTTTCAGGGAACGTGCAATTCGTGCATAGACTCAACAGAGCTGAATATTGAGTTATTTTAAACTTTGGTTGTGGTATAATTGCAGACTAGTTGATGGTGCTCTCTGCTGCTCTTGCACTTTCGTCATTGCTGCAGCAAACTGCCATTGAAATGGATGGGTTTCATAGTGCAGCAGTTTCTGTCTGGTGTGAAAGCTACTTCAAACCGCACAGTGACTACAGCTGTAGGGAGAGTGAAACCTGTGCGCTGAACATGACTGAGCACTGCGGCACTGCATAGCCTTTTTGTTCATATTTTCTCTTTTGAATGTCAAAACGTGAATGTCATTTTTGTCCGATGTGCTTTCCTAAAAGAATCTACAAACAAACATTGTTGTGGACTGTTTTGTCTTTCATTTAGTTTGAAGTGTATGTTTAAAAAAAAATGTTTAATGGTTTTGACTATTTTGCTGACAGAAAATCTATCTATTTACAGGTTGGCGAGTTGCCTGAAATCGTTCGTGACCTGGCCAATGGTGCCATAACATGGGCGGAGGTGGAAAGCAAGTACCCGATCTTTGAAGGCCAGGAGACCAGCAAAAAGGAGACTGTGGAGGAGTAGATTGTCAGTTTGTCTAGCTCATCCGCCTTTTTGCTGGAGGCAATCACGGACATTTTTACATTTGCATTCATAGAATCAAATTAATGGCAACTGTAACGTACATCCAGTCAATGCGCACCCCATGTTCCACTCAGCTGGAACCACTGTAATCAAACGCCTCCTTTATAAGTCAATGAAGCTCTAGAAGGACCTACAGTAAGATGACTGTAATTAGGTTTCTGTACTAGCTAAGGGATTTCACCATTCCTGTCTATGGATTGAGAAATGAAGTTATGAATCTCACATGTGGTCAAATAAATCAAACCAGCACTTTCTGGACCTATTAAAGTGTGTTCAGATTTTTTTTTCTCCTCAAAGATGTTCAGGAAAAGTTGCATTGAATATTTTGGCCACATGAGGGCGTAACACCTGCCAGTTGATTTTGTGACTAAAATAATTTTGACTGAAAGGCCATAATGACTGAAAGGAATAACCTATAAAGTCAAATAGAGGTTTATTTTTATAGTTTTTTTATTAAAAGAAACTGTAAATACAAATTTTTAGACCACGATTCAGTTTGAGTTCAGAACAGTATTTATTGAGGGACAAATTTATTAAATTGTAAATGTATTGCATTGCTTATTTATAAAATATTTGCAATTTCATTTAGAATTAGACTTTAGAATCATCCAAAAAAGCGCTCAGGGGTAGCTCAAATACAATGAGGGAAAAAATTATTTGAACCCCAGCTGATTTTTTAAGTTTGCCCGCTAACAAAGAAATGATCAGTCTATAATTTTAATAGTAGGTTCATTTGAACAGTGAGAGACACAACAATAACAAAAAAAAAAATTTGCGAATAATTGCACCAACTGTTGTCACCTTCTCACCCAGCTCCCTGGCGATGGTCTTGTAGCCCATTCCAGCCTTGTGTAGGTCCACAATCTTGTCCCTGAGATCCTTGTAAAGCTCTTTGGTCTTGGCCATGGTGAAGCGTTTAGAATCTGGATTGATTGATTGCTTCTGTGGACAGGTCTCTTTTATACAGGTAACGAGCTGAGAGGGCTGCCAATGTCAGCTTGTTACCTGAATAAGATCCCCCTGGATTTTCTGGATTTTTGTTAACGTTGTGTCTCTCACTGTTCAAATAAACCTACCATTGAAATGATAGACTGATCATTTCTTTGTTCGTGGGCAAACTTACAAAATCAGCTGGGGTTCAAATAATTTTTTCCCTCACTGTATTTGCTCTGTGCTCTTTGGGTAAAGGATTCATCAAAGCATTCATTCATTCATTTTCCTTTCGGCTTAGTGCCTTTATTAACCTGGGGTCGCCACAGCGGAATGAACCACCAACTTATCCAGCATTTGTTTTACGCAGCGGATGCCCTTCCAGCCACAACCCATCTCTGGGAAACACATCCATACATTCTCATTCACACACATACACTACGGACAATTTAGCTTACCCAATTCACCTGTACCGCATGTCTTTGGACTGTGGGGGAAACCGGAGTACCCGGAGGAAACCCACGCAACCACGGGGAGAACATGCAAACTCCACACAGAAATGCCAACTGGCCCAGCCGGGGATCGAACCAGCGACCTTCTTGCTGTGAGGCGAACGTGCTACCCACTAGGCCACCGTGGCGCCCGGATTCATCAAAGCAAACAACAAAAATCAGTCCAAGGCACTCAAAAAATGTGAAAAGCATCGTTACCCTGATGAAGGCAGCTCCCTGCCGAAAGGCGTAGGTTTTTTAAGAACAAGCCATGTGAATAAAGGCTTTTTAATTTTTTCACATTTTTCGAGTGCCTTGGACTGATTTTTGTTATAGACTTTATTATACTTTGTTTTGCCACTGACTTGTCTTTAGAGCATAGAGTTGCTTTTTCAGAATGAGCAAATGCAAACTCATGATGTTCTTACCTTTTAATACTAATTTGTGAGTAGCTTTGGATAGTCTCTTCTAAATAAATGTAAATTCAGTTCAAAGGGACAGCATCTTTGAAAGAAAGTCTGTAATTTTGGGGTACGTTTTGCATCATATTATACTTTTCATTATACAAAGACTAAAATACCTATCATACATGCTGCTTTATCAGGAAATAATTTTCAAATGCTAATCTTTTTTTCATTTACTGTACCCTTTTACTTTGAAAGTTATAATTTCAGTTATGAAAAGTACATTTTATCTCATTTTATCACATTCCCTCTGGTGGGAAACTGGAATAGTTCTTAACGTTAATTTGTACAAAAATGACGGCCGTAACGGAGTTGACATTCGCCAGCATTTTGTGCTAGATATCACATGACATGTCTAAGACAGAATTGTATGTCATTTTCGTCACATTATTGTTTTGAATAAGAAAAACATTGAAAGATTACAATAGCAAACAAATAATAGTTGACAAATAATGAATCTACTGTTGGAGTATCCTAAACATTTTGCACAAGTTAATGAGAGGAATAATGATATGTCTCAATAACTTCAACCTCAGTAACTCACACCAAAGGAAATGACATCACTTGGTGCAAATCACATGCCTTTTCCATCAATGCTTTACAGATTATGCTCATTTGTAACTAAGTTGACTAGAATGTATAGGGAGAAACAATAAATTACACCCTGTATTGTACGTAATCTTTGCCTAAATTACATACAATACAGATAAATGTTCTTTCATGCAAATATTTATTTGATTTATAGCAAAAAAAAAAATAATAATAATGAAAATTTGGCTTTAATGTTTAATGATAATTAAAGCTGAATGTACTGTATATTCAAAGAATAAACTTCTATGCTATTAATATTGTCAAAACAAAATGTCTTTATTTTATCTAATATGTATAATTTAATTTTAAAAAATAGTAATATCCGAAAGTATAAATATTTCTTATGTTAAAGTTTGGATGTTATTCAGGTTTTAAGATGGATGTGATTCCTCAGTCTGAATTGTCAACAGGCTGTAATACTCCAAAAACAGCCTTGACCCTGACAGAAACAGGTGTGAATGCTAGCACTCCTGGCTTTTCTTAAAGGCTGCTAAAGAGCTAACGGCCTAAAATACATGTCTGTTATATTAAGGGACTGCAACAGGGATCTATCCCAGTAAAAAGGTCTTTAACAGTGTGCTAATAAGTCGATTATGTATGGATTTAACTTAATACCCTACAAGTTAAACAAGTGCAGTGGCGCAGATTTTTTTTCCCCAAGGTCTGGCATTTATTTTTATCAACTGTTCTATCTCATAGTTTACTTTAGACAGATCTAAAGATGACCCCGGATCTCGCTATTGGAAACCGATGATTTCTGGTCTCATAAAAAAACTAAAACAAATTGGGGACACTTTAAATTAAATTAAAAACGATTAGCTAATGCAAATGTTGTTTTTGGTAAATCTCAGTTAATGCTAATGCTAACTGACACTAACGAGAGAAATACATGCATTAATGTATTCATTTTTGCTAATGTCAGTTAATTAAAATATGTAGCTGATGTTCACTGTTATCTCATCATGTTGTAAAATGAGCAAAAAAAATACATTGACAACACACATCCATGTGACTTCTTATCTTATGTTTTACATATTTATGGGTGATTCTATAAACGCAGGCACATTTGTAGTTCAAAAGCCATACTTGTTTTAGCTTTTATTTTTTAAAATAATTTTTCATTATTTATAAAATGTGACACTTATTGTCATAGATCACATAATGTTACATGCCACAACAATACATTATTTACTGTAAAAAGTGTCAAAAATCATGCTTGATTAGTGTAATCAAACTATTTTATTTGTCTAAGAATAGAATATTAATAGAAATGTTATATTCCTGTTGATTGCTTTATAATTTACCACATATTAAACCTTTTTTCTTTTTCTTATCTAGGACATTCAGCATGCAAGCAATAGAGATTCAAGCCTGTTTCTATTGATACAACAAGGCACAATAGACCCGCCCCCAAGAGCTGCTTTAGATGAATATAAATACATCTCACATTCACCTTTAACTGTCCGCAACTGCCCGACAGGCAGTTTGTGCGCCCAGCTGACACTTTATAGAAACAGAGGATGCATTAGACTCCTTTTGTAACTCATAATTGCCATCATTATAAATTCAGGTGGATTTCTCAGCAAGAATTTCAGTGCTCAAGGTTAGTAAACAGGTGTTTCTGAGATTTGTTTGGCGCCAACGTGCAACGCATGACCTGCTAACATTTAACCAAGACAGAAAGAAACAAGAAAGATAAAATAATATGCTGATAGCTTACCTGCATGTCTAATTCTTCAAATGAAATCTCAACAATGGCAAACTCTTAAAAATAAACGTTTTTAGAGTTTTTGCAACAGAACCTTTTTGTTTATTTTTTTGGTTCCACAAAAACTTTCAAGAACTATGCAATCCTCAAATACATTGGTGATTTCAAGATTTTTTTTATATCAAAGAACCTTTCTGTGCAAAGTAAATGCTCTAAATGTTATGCAAAGCCTTTATTTTTAGGAGTAGAAACAAAGCAGAGCAACTTCATGATGGACAATTCTTGAGATTCAACTTAATGCCTTCAAATTATACCTGAGGAGAGAAGATTAAGAAAAGATTAAACTGATAGAAAAAAGTTATTTTAGTGTGATGCTTCAGCCAATACAATGAAAGCAGAGAATAGCCTTTAGCTAAAAATAGCAAGAGCTCACATACTGTAGATGCTTCCTCCTCACACAATTCAGATCATCGGAAACTTCTGCCCTGCCCAGAAAGATCAAATTATTTTCTGTTTTACTTATTTATGTTCTTTATCAGAAACTGGTTTGATTTGAATATGCATGATTGCCATTGATATTTCTTCACCTTAGAATTATAAGTTTCTGTCTGACATATTCTTATTAATTGACAACTTATTGAAATTAAGGGATGCTTTTTTAAAATACGTTGTTTAAATTTTAAGACTTTTTATTTAAAAAAACAAATGTTACACAAATGTTACTGTTTGCTATGGGATGCCAAAACTTTAAAGCTCAATATCTCACAATCATTCAGAACGCAGATAGAACCTTATAATTCCAAGGTGATGATTAATGCAGTTTAACAGAAACCTCTATGCTAATAGATTTACAGTACTTTTAGAGGACAATTTAAAAACAAGCAACCCTATGACCTTGACACTGCTGGTGAAATGGTCAAACTTCTATCCTGGAGGGCCACAGTCCTGCTCTATTTATCTTCAACCATAATTAAGCACATCTGATCAAACTAATTAAAGAGATAGTTTGCATATTTTATTAAAAAAAATTATTTTCTCATTGTTTGCTTTCCCTTGGATAGTTTTAAACCTTTATGAGTTTTTTCCCCTCTTTTTGAACACAAAAGAGGATATTTTGAAGAATGCTGGTACCCACTGACTGTTGTACACTTTTAAAAAAAATTACAGGGTTCCACACAATTCCTTCATGTTATCCCACAATAAATCGATTAAGTTAACTTTATTGTTTTGACAAATTTAAGTGGAATGAACATAAAACATTTAAGAAACATAAAAAAAAGAATTGTGTTGCAACTTGCTTTAAATAAGTGAAAACAAGCATCAAACATTATTTTTTAAGTTTAGAAAACAAAATATGTCAGTGGGTGCTAGCATTCTTCAAAAGATCATCCTTTTGTGTTCAACTGAGCATTCAAGAATCCCTAAATAGGTTTGTAACAAGTGAAGGGGTCAGAAAATGATGACAGAATTGTCACTTTTGGGTGAATTGTCTTTTTAAATCTTGTGTTAGAGTAGGGTTGGAATTAAACTCTGCAGGCCTGCGGTCCCCCAGGAACTGTCTGACACGCCTGTTCTACAAGATGAGTTACAGTAACATTACAATTTTGCTTTCATCCCACAGAAGAACATCAATTACCGTGTTATATTTTTAGCAGAGTCTTAAGCGCTTAATTGGGAAATATTTTAATGACCAAATTCGACACCAGATTAATAGTATCTGCATCTTTCCCGACTATTTTAGGTGGATAATGGGGGTCAAAGCAGCTCTACCGAGGTATGAGCTCTACTTGTATAATGTGGTGCTTTGTTTGGCGATGCTCTGGGCTGCCAAATGGATATTTGATGTGTCCAGCTGTAAGTATAAATGAACACACCAAACGCTCTTCCTAAAATGGTACCAGTGTGTTTTGTTTTGTCATATTGTCTTGCGGTAATATCCATCTGAACTCTTTATTAATGCATCCACAACCATTTGGACACAATAATAGCACTACTGTATACTGTATGAAGAAAAAGACAGCAAAGCACTCGCTAGCCTCAGAAAGCTATGCAAAGTACGCAGCAGGGATCATATGTCAGTAATAATATACCAAAGAATGAGAGACTGGGAGAGAGAGAAAGATAGGGAGGTGGATGGTATTATTGTAAGTACTGTACATGTCTAAACCCTTACAATTTTACATAATGAAAATTTAGCAGAATAAAAATATTAAATAAGTATTATTGTGGGTTTATGACAAAAACAAATAGTAACAACTTCATTACATATGAATGGTTCCATGTAAACATCTACCATATTTATCAAAGATATTAGAAATGAATTGCTACAAGTTATTACTGTTTTTTTTTAGATACAAATGATGCAGAAAACAACATAATAGAATATGCTTTTTTATGTTTAAATTAATCTACTGTATCCATTTATAAAAACATCTACAGAATTAAATGACTGAATACCAATTTTTCATTCAATATTATTGATATTAATACAATAATAACATTCCTGAATGCCATTTTTGGTATCCGCAAAATATATAAGTTTATTAACCAATATTGTATATTAAAAAAAGATCAATAATGATCTGCTACTGAGTGAACATTTAATCATGTAATCCTTGAAAAATGAACTGAAATCTGTAATGTACTCAATCACGAGTGCCTAATATTAGAATTCAATTATGCAATCCATGTTAGAAATAACCCCCAGCACTTGATCAAGTTCAGTACTGAACAGAGCATTACATGTCTCTATCATTTCTCTACATCTAGCAAATTCCAACAGAAAGAGCTTCAAGAGCAGCGTTCAGCCAGGATGGTACTACTCAGGCAGAAAAATGGTGAGAATGTTGTGTTTATATTTCATTCTTAAGGCAATGTATATACACTCTCAGAAATAAAGGTACGCGAGCTGTCACTGGTACCTTTTCAATAGGTACACATTTGTACTTAATGGGTCCATATTGGTACCTCAAAAGTATATATTAGTACCTAAAAATTTTAAGAGGAACACTTTTGTACTTTTTAGGTCCTAATATGTACCCTTGAGGTATTAATATGGACCTTTTAGGTAATTTTTCAAATTTCCCAGGAAATGTTTAACAGAGAATTTTTAAACATATTTTTATACATGTTAGTTTGACAACTAATTTCTAATAATAGCTTAATTCTTTTGACTTTGCCATGTGGTTATTTTGCAATATACTAGTATTCAGCTACAGTGAAACTTAAATCAAAAAATTAAATAGGTAATCGGGTAAGTTTGGTAAATTATACAATTCACTGCATAACAGTGGTTTGTTGTGTAGCCAACTGAATATATTTGGACACACATACACTATGGACAATTTAGCTTATCCAATTCAACTCTACCGCATGCCTTTGAACTTGTGGGAAAAAACGGAGCACCCGGAGGAAACCCACGCAAACATGGGGAGAACATGCAAACTCTACACAGAAAATCTGTTGGACCCAGCTGGGGCTTGAACCAGCGACCTTCTTGCCATTGCTACCCACTGCGCCACCGTGCTGCGCAAATAAGCCTTTAAAAGAATAATATATTAGGAAATACTGTGAAAAAAATACTTGCTCTGTTAAACATCCAAATATTTGGAAAATATATTTTTTTTTAATCACAGAAGGGTTAACAATTTAGTCCTTAATGGTATGTATTTTAAAATTTCCAGAAACAATTTGATAAAATCTGGCAAAGAAAAAGCATAAAAGGGTATTATGGATGTTTTCTTTCCATTAGATAAAAAAGTTTTCCCAAGACTTTCATTGATTATGCTTTGTTAAGGACAATATTTTGGTCAAGATTCAAGATTTGAAAAACTGGATTTGAAAAAAATAATAATAATAAATACTGAGAAAATCAGAGAAAACAGAGAAAGTGTTTCGGAGTGCACATTCTTCCCACCGTCCAAAAACATTCAACTTAAGTTAACTGACTAATCCAAATTGGCACCATAGACATGCTCCTAGTAAGTAGTTATCTCTTAAGAGCAATCACTATCTGTTCATTAGCTGCTACTACAGGGGAGTCTCGAGATCTACCTGAGCTCAAACTCTCCTCTCGCCCTACAACGGGAGGGAGCCCCAGGCTCAAGGATCTTATGAGCTCAGGACTCTCTCCCGGGGACAGCATGCTAAGTGTGAACTCTTATATAACTTATATATATATATCTTATATAACTACACACTATAAATCATTTATTAAGCATTAGCATCTAGTTAATAAATGTTTGTAAGCAGTTCATAACTGAAGCTACAAATGCTGTATTATTGTCTTATAAGCACATTTATAATGTGCTTAATAATTGTACTTTCACACTTTGTTAATGATTCGTTTTTCATTACTAAATTAAGTATCGCATAATTTACAA
>CAIGQQ010030917.1:0-33367 GCA_903798035.1 Danio albolineatus | reverse complement strand
TATTATTATTATTATTATTATTATTATTATTATTATTATTATTATTATTATTATTATTATTATTATTATTATCATTTCATCATAAAAATGTTTTGTTTGGCAGGTTTCCCCTTCACCACCATCACTGTGTTGTTTGTCACCTACTGCTTGATTCAGCTGATAAAGGAAAAGGAAAGAAGACAAGCTTTGATTGATGACCCTGACCCGATTCCACCTCCTCCTCCTCCTCTTCCACCAGCCCCTGTTACTGCTCCGACCTCCACTGACCCCAGCAGCACCCAGATGGACACCACTGCTGTCCAGCCCACCGAGACCAGCAAGCAGAAGGCAGAGTAGAGACGCTTACACTCTTGTTAAACATCTGCGATTTTCTTACACATACCCGTTTGTTCAGTGTGACATCACAGTTTCCAGGTCCAAACTCTATATGGTGTACATATGCATACAGTGCACAGCATAAACAAGTACACCCGCTTTTGAATAGGAATATTTTGATCCGTTTCTCAGTGAATATAGTTAACATACTTTGGTGCATTTAAACAAACTATTTCATTATACATTTATATCCAGTAAAAGAAGATTTTAGTCACTTAACCTCTTTAGAAATTGAAAGATAGTACATTCAGGTAGAAATGAGGCATTGTTGCAGAGAATTACAAACTACACACTACATTTTTTATGTTTATCTTGATTTTACCTCTTTATTAATTTTTAATTCATTTTTTTTCTCCTAACATATTAACTCTAGTGTTTTGATTTTTGGATCATGATCTTAAAACCAAGTTATATTGTTAGATAAGTTCTAGTTTGGGCTTTGGTACTGACTAAACTAATGTACATGGAGAAATCTATTATTGTATAGCATCCTATAGAAAATATTAACTTAAAAGAGAGATCTGTGGTTTATGCTGAGCACTGTATATATTTGTTCTATAATATATTCTGAGTGTGCTGTAATACTACTGAAAATCATGATGGTAGTGTTGCAACGTTTATATGCTCTGACAGTGATTCATCTTTTATAAATCATTCAAATATTGGTGTCTGGAATGCAGCAAAGCCTGTGGAGCAACATGATTTTGTAAAAGACTTAAATGACTAAAGAGTGGTCATCAACGGTTATTGAGTTTTCTCAATTCAAACGCATAGAGGCTTGGGCCTAAAACAATAATCCATATACAGTATGTCACAATTTAACAAGCAGATTGGATTATGGATTATATATCTAAGTCCTCGTCTAGAAATATGTAGAAAAAATGTGTGTCAACCACACTGTAAGGAATGATGCTGCATTTGACAAGTTTTTTTTACAGATTACAACCTCTGGCTGTTTTTAAATTAGGCCTAGTGATAGTTTTACATGTGCTTTGCAGTTAAAACATAGAGAATGAATATAATTACCACACATTTTGTGGCATATATTTCATTCAAATGAAATAGCAGAAGTGATCATTGCCTGAAACCGAAGATGCTTATTAACTGAGGGTCACAAGGTTTTTTGTGACACGCATTAAAACATATTGGTTTGTGACTTTTGTGTATATGTCTTTCTTTCAACTTGCATGTTTGTCTCATGAATTATTCAATTATTACCCTTTTTGGTCACACTTTATTTGAAGGTATTCTCTCTATTAATAAATCATTGTGACTTATTTGTTCAATAGACTCCAAATTTGCTGCTTATTAATATAAAGTTAGGTTAAGGTATTAGTTTAGGGATGTTGAATAAGATCATGCTGAATATGTTCTTCATAATATAAGGTGGATAAGAAGCCATTAGGGCGCCACGGTGGCGTAGTGAGTAGCACGTACGCCTCACAGCAAGAAGGTCACTGGTTCTAGCCTCGGCTGAGTCAGTTGGCATTTCTGTGTGGAGTTTGCATGGTAAGCTAAATTGTCCGTAGTGTATGAGTGTGAATGAGAATGTATGGATGTTTCCCAGAGATGGGTTGTGGCCGGAAGGGCATCTGCTGCGTAAAACAAATGCTGGATAATTTGGTGGATCATTCCGCTGTGGCGACCCCGGATTAATAAAGAGACTAAGCCGACAAGAAAATGAATGAATGAATGAATGAAAGAAGCCATTAGTTAATAGTGAGAATTGATACTTAAAAATGTAACTTTTTTAATTCATGGAGATTCAGGAGACACTCCTGCTGGATGACAGGATGAACGTGACTTAAACCTTGACTCTAAACAAAAGCATTAATGTCATAGAGAACATTCAAGACCTTTGAAGTCATTAAACCCTTTTCACTCTTGGATATTTATATAAGCTGGCACAGTTTCTCCTATTTGTTCAGCCGTTTGGATAAGTGACCATGATTGAACCACAGATATTGCCGTCAGTGACTCAGAGTTTTTCTTAGAAATCTAATTGGGGAAGTTGTGATTTAGACATGACCTTACTATACATATAAACATTGAGTTTGTTGTGTGATCTCTTTAAGAACACAAATTGTCACCTTAGAATTTTAAGGTTTTATTTGACATTTTTGTCAAAATTGAGTTATTGACATATTTTTATTAGTTGACAACTTATTTACATTTTGGGATGTTTTTTTTTTTGATAAGTTGTTTACATTTTAAGACTTATTTAAAAAACAAAAACAAATGTTACACATGTACTGTTTGCTATGGAAAGCAAAAACTTTGAAGCTCAATATCTCAAAATCATTCAGAACGCAGATAGAACCTTATAATTCCAAGATGACGAAATCATCCATATAATCCCATTAAGTTTACTAAAATGTAAAAATACACACTTCTTTTCATTCATTCATTCATCCATCCATCCTTTCTTTCATTTTCTTTTCAGCTGTGGAATCGCCACAGTGGAATAAACCGCCACACTTCTGTTATATATTCTTATTCTTTCATATATTTTAATATATAGTGCAGGTAACAGTGTGTTGACTTGCTTCACTAAAGCATGATGGATGAAAGACATTAATAAATGAAATTTTATTTTCACGTTTGAAACATTGCACACTTGAATTTATAATAAAAATCACTTTTGCAAAATTTGATTTAGTTACACTAAAGTATACTGTATGCAGTTAGTTTATTGAAATTAATTAGTTCTTAAATGTATAGTTAGACTGTAACAAAGACAAAAATAACAGGTAATGCTTTATATTATATCGTCCTTGTTACATAATCCATGTACTTACAATAGCATTTACAATCAATTATGTATAATTACATGCAACTAACCCTAAACTTGCAACCTAAATCTAACCATATAGTAAGTACGTGTTATTAAAAAATATCACTTAGTAGTTAAACGACTTCTGATAAAATATGATAAAAATATGATGAAATAAAGTGTAACTAAATCTCATGGTAATTCACATTTTGGGAAATGTGTGGCTCATTTGCGGCTCCAAATATATAGGGTAAGGTCTAATGTTAGTTGAGTGTAATTATGGATAACTTTTAGTAATTATTATTATTATTATAGTAAATACCTTATTGCCTTATTATACTCCGTTCTGTGTGGACTTTGCACGTTCTTCTCGTGTCGGCGTGGGTTTTCTCCAGGTGTTCCGGTTTCCCCCACAGTCCAGAGACATGCGGTATAAGTGAATTGAATAAACTAAATTGGCCGTAGTGAATGAGTGGGTGGTTTCCACTATTGGGTTGCAGTTGGAAGGGCATCCGCTGTGTAAAACATATGCTGGATAAGTTGGTGGTTATTCTGTTGTGGTGACCCCTGATGAATAAAGAGACTAAGCTAAAGGAAACTGAATGAATGAATGTATAACAAGGACACGTTAAAATAAAATGTTCTCATTTCTGTATAAATGATATGGATTCATACACATCAGCAATCAATTTGCTAAAACGTAAAACAGGTACGTCTTAAAAATTTCAGACCATTTTCCAATGTAGCAAGTTTGATGCCAAAAATACTGAACATTGAGTATTTTAAGCAATTTTGCAATGATATTAATAAAAGTCTGATATTAATAAGATATAAATAAGATATAAGATATTAATAAAACAATGTCAAAGGAGTGATTCATAGTTCCCTTGTAGTAGCTCATGATCTCACTCAGTGTTTTTTCACACTGCCGCCCCTCATTGGGGAAGTGTGTCAGCTGTTGCAGGGGGTAGGGGTTGTGTTTCACATGTACAAGTATGGATTCCACATCTTTGTGAAGGATCTATAAATATCCCCCAGTTGGAGCTGGGTTGAAGTCCTGGGACAGCTGATGAATCCCGGAACTGACTGAGTCCTGACTCTTCTTTTTCCACCAGAAGCAGAAGTGTGCTACCTGTACAGACATTCATTGACTTCAGTGGGACACTTAGGGATTGAAGACGGTCAGCATGGCTCTACCCATAGACCCAATGGAGGAGCCACGAATGTACCAGCAGACTTTGCTGCAGGACGGCCTGTATGATCTTCTGGAGAGCGATATGATGGTTGACTGTGTGTTGAAGATAAAAGACAAGGAGTTTCCCTGCCACCGGTTGGTCCTGGCGGCCTGCAGCTCCTACTTCAGAGCCTTCTTCAAATCAGGTGTGGAGGAGAGCAAACAGCGAGAGATTGTTTTGGAGGATGTGGAGCCTGGAGTCATGGGAATTATTCTGAAGTACCTTTACACCTCCAACATCAATGTGACGGAGCAAAACGTTCAGGACATCTTCGCCTTGTCTAACATGCTTCAGATCCCGTCGATATTCACTGTATGTGTCTCGTTCCTGCAAAAGCGCCTGAGTTTGAGCAACTGCTTGGCCATTTTTAGATTAGGCCTGATGTTGGATTGTCCTCGTCTTGCCATATCGGCGAGGAACTTTGCTTGCGAGCGCTTTCAGTTTATTACTCGGGACGAAGAATTCCTGCAGCTGACTCCAAGCGAATTGGCGGCAATTATGGCATCAGACTCTTTGAACGTAGAGACCGAGCAGGATGTTTTTGAGGCTTTGATCAAGTGGGTTGGACACGACCAAGAGAACAGGATTGGGGACTTACCAGATCTGCTGGACTGTGTCAGGCTACGTCTGGTTCCTCGGGACTACTTTGCCAAAAATGTGGAGAAGCATGAGTGGCTGAGCTCGAACTCTGAGGTCGCCAAGAAACTCCAGCTGGTCAAAGATGCCTATGCAGGGAAGCTCCCGGAAGTCAAAAAGACCAAAAGCAAAAAGAGTTCTGGTGAGGAAGGACAGAAGAAGGGAGATGGAGAGGAGGAAGAGGAGGAAGAGCAGGAAGAGCGACTTCCAGGAATCTTGAATGACAACCTGCGGTTCGGGATGTTCTTGAGAGAGTTGATCTTCTTGATCAATGACTCTGCATCGGTGGCCTATGACCCAACAGGAAATGATTGTTATGTGGCGTCGGTCTCAACTCAAATTCCCAAAAACCACTGCAGTCTGGTCACAAAGGAAAACCAGATATTTGTGGCAGGTGGACTCTTTTTTGATGAGCAGAGCAAAGATGAACAGATTTACTCATACTTTTTACAGGTAAAGAACTACGTTATTATATATTATTATATATAATATATATTATTATATATTAGTCAAGTTTTCATTCATTGTTTTGCCAGAACTGTTGGGAAGTTTGCTGACAACATAAAAATGGACAATATGAGTAAACTGATAAGGATGTGTTACCAGCTATATTTACCTACTATTTATGTAAAGCACCCCATGAAATTAACAGTTTTTCCCTTAAATGTACTGTTCACTCATAAATGAAAATACTGTTATCATTTACTTTTCCTTCAACTTGTTCTGAATTTGTTTTAGTTTCTTTGCTTAAGCTAAACATGAAAGAATATATATTGAAGAATATTGGGGGAAACAGCCATTGACTTCTGTGGTGTTTTTTTCGTCACATTATAAATGTCAATGTCTGCTGGTTTCCAGCATTCTTCAGGATAACTTGTTTTGTGTTTAACACAGACAGAAATTCATATAATATAATTTTGGGTGAACTCTTCCTTTAAGGCATTTGGGCACCAAAGGATGCTTTGACAGCTTTGTGGGGAGGGGAACGCAGATAAAGAAGCCCAACTGAGATTTTGTATAATCTAATTACTTTTGAAAAAAAAAAAAAAATCAGTGTTTCTGGAATGTTAATAATTGGAGCCCAAATAAATTTCCAAATTAGAACTATACCCAAGCATTTGAATAATGTTTGCTAACACAATGCTCAGTAACGATTCTCATCATTTACTTCTGGCTTATTCCCTGCCTATTATTAAGATATCAACTGTTTATTAGCACTTATAATTAAATCCCTACTCCCACACAATACATAACCGCAACAACCTCACTAACTCACAGGTAATTAAGCAGGTAATTTTAGTTTATTGAGCTGAACATTTTAGCTAATGCTTTGTTAATAGCCCTGGACTGAACATTACATTAAAATGTGACCAAATATTGTGTTTTATTTTGGGATAACCAACAAAAACAATGAAAGCCTAGGAACAATGAAGCCTAGGATAATTGTGTATGAAAGCCTAGGAACAATGTTTTTAACGTTGTCATGAGATTTGATTTTCCCAGAGATGGGTTGCGGCTGGAAGGGCATCCGCTGTGTAAAACAAATGCTGGATAAGTTGGCGGTTCATTCTGGTGTGGTGACCCCAGATTAATAAAGGGACTGAGCCGAAAAGAAAATGAATGAATTAATGAATGAGATTTGATGTTTGTTAGCTGGTTTCATTTTAAGAACAGTACTTTTTGATTAGACAAAAGTTTAATGCGTGCATGATGAGTCATCAATTTCTCTGATCAGTTTTCCTAAAAACAATTTTTAAAAATAGCATTTTAAATCTTTACATTTGATATTTTTACGTATGCTAACGAGCACTTAGAAAATATTCTCAGAAAACTATACGGGTATAAAAATAAAACACCAATGAGGGTGACACGGTGGCTCAGTGGTTAGCACTGTCACCTCACAGCAAGAAGGTTGCTGGGTCAAGTTGGGTCAGTTGGCATTTCTGTGTGGAGTTTGCATGTGCTCCCGTTTCCCCCACAGTCCAAAGACATGCTGTATAGGTGAATTGAATAAACTAAATTTGCCGTAGTGTATAAGTGTGTATGAATGTTTCCCAGTTCTGGATTGCAGCTGGAAGGGTATCTGCTGTGTAAAACATATGCTGGATATGTTGGCGGTTTATTTTGCTGTGGCGGTCCTTGATGAAAAAAAGGACTAAGCTGAAGGAAATGAATAAATGAATGATAAACGCTGATTAAATTAATAGCTAACAACCATGCACTAAAAGCCACTTATACTAAGAGGGTGCTGAATGCTTGATTTTGATTGGGTGATGAATATTAGAAGGTGTGTAAATACTGTCAGATAAACGCACATTTAAAGTATTTCCAGGCAGGATTTGCACACATTACGGTTCCTTATCATTACGCTGAATGATTTCAGTTACTTCCAAGTGAAAGTCAAAACAAAACAAAAAGCTTTGCAAGAGATTTATAAGAAACTACACACAAGAGCAGCAGACTGAGGACAAAAACCCAAGAACTTGTAACCCAAGCCTGGTAATTTAAAATCTGAACAATGATTTAGCAGCGGTAACTGTAATATAAGCAGAATAGTTGACTCCGGTCAATTGAATTATTAGAAAATAATTATTCTTCTAATATTTTGATTTCATGGGGCATCAGCAAACTCTCACATAAATGTCCTGTATTACACTGCGAATGACGTTTACAAATACTGTCGTCTTTACAGTTTGACCCTGCATCATCAGACTGGATGGGTATGCCTCCAATACCCTCCCCTCGCTTCCTGTTCGGGATGGGTGAAGCCGAAAACTTCATCTTTGTGATTGGGGGGAGAGAAATGAAGGAAGGAGAAAACATTTTGGACACAGTTATGGTTTACGACAGACAGTGAGCATGTTTTAGTTATTTGAATATTGTTTGTGTGTGTGTGTGTGTATGTGTGTTTTTATCATGAACTTTCCAGACTACAACAAACAATACTGTTTCTTTTTAAGGTTTCTTAAATGGGCCGAGTCAGATCCACTACCCTACCTGGTGTACGGCCATGGAGTCGTGTCTCATAATGAACAGATTTATGTCATTGGAGGAAAGGGAGAGAACAAGTAGGTTTATTTGTGCAATCTGAGCTGGAATATGTATTTAATATCAGTCAAAATGTTTGAATTGTATTTTTTTAAATATATTTGAACTGGCTTATGCTTACCAAGTCTGCATTTATTTGATCAAAATGACAGTAAATGTAGTAATATTTTTAAATATGACATATTTTTATGATATGCAGTATTAAACATTATATATATTTTTTATTATTCTTTTTAATTTTATTTATTCTTGTGATGGAAAGGCTACATCTTAGCTGCCGTTATTTCAGTTGTCTGTGTCACATGCTCCTTCAGATATAATAATAAAACAATGGTACACTTTAAAATACAGTACATGTGTTTAATGTTGGTTAGTGTTTACTGACATGAACTAGCAATAAACAATGCTTGTACAGCATTCATTAATCGTAGTTCAGCATTTCCTAATGTTAATGCACTTCAAGTTGACTTGAACAAACAATGAACAACTTTATTTTCATTAAGTAACGTTAACAAATATGAATAAACACCTGAATAAATGTTTTGTTCATTGTTTGTTCTTGTTAACTAACATTAACTGTGTTCTGTCTTGTAAATACTTACTAAATAATAATAATAATAATAATTTTGCAAAGATTTATCATTCTGATAAAAGAGTCAAGATATTTACACACACAAAATATTTATATTTCAAATGGGAAACAATTGACAAAATGATAAGCAATAATATGACTATTTGTATATATGTTATACTTCTATAAAAGAATAAATAAACGAGCTAAGTCATTGGCTTTGTATAGTTTAAAATGAATATATATGTTTAAAAACGTTTTTTTTTTCATTTCGATGTAAAGTTGGTGAGAACTGTCACCAGCAGTTTACAGAACAAGCCAAATAAATAAAAAATAAATAAATAAAAAGATGTATTGTTAATCCATATAAATGGAGAATTTTCATTTTCAAGTGGTCTCTTACATCTTTTGTTAACATATTTGTCTTATTTTTGCAGAGAGTGTCTGAATCGGGTATGTGCTTATGACACTAAAGCGCATCAATGGAAAGACCTCGCTCCATTAAACACGGCACGCTCTCTCTTCGGGGTCACGATCCACAAAAACAACATCTATGTGGTGGCTGGTGTTACTGACTCAGGCCTCACGGGCAGCGCTGAGGTCTATGACATTAAAACCAACAAGTAAGTGTTTCCACAATACAACCAAACGAATGCCTAGAAAGGACACATATAAAACAACAACAAAAGGTTTTAACTATATCAAAAGATACGCTATTTGCTATAAGTGAGTTTCAGTGGTTTGAGTGAAAGCTGCTAGGGAATAGAACTCCATCCTCCAACAATTAGATTTCATACTTTTTGTTATAGACGACTCAACTCAACTCTACTGTACAGTATTCTTGACGGTAGACCTACAGTACTTGTACTGTTTGGTCTTGGCTATGTTGTTCTCTCCTGCACTCTCAGAAAAAAAGGTACACGATGGTACAAATAATGTTCTTTGAGGAACAGTTTTGTACCTTTGTAAAAATTGTACCTTATATGGTACTGAAAAGACCTCTTATGATACTGTTCTGTGCCTTTTATGGTACAACTGAAATAAAGGTACACAATTGTTCTCATATAAAAGGTACAAAAGTGTTGGACAACTCCTTTATTACAGTATCTATGAAAATAAATATGACTGAAAAGGCAAAGTGTTTTTTTATGAATTATTTCCATATTAAAACAAGAACCATCATTTAAAAGTATATGTTTAAAGATACTTATGAACATACATTTTAGTTCTATAATACAATAATACAAAAACATAAAACTGTAGGTATTGTAAACTAAACATTTAAGGCATTTTAATAAATGTCTGGTAAGCATTTTTGACACTGTTAAGGTACAAAGTGTCTCACTGTGGTGGTACCTTTCACAAAGTATACAATATTGTATCTGCAAGTTTTTAAAAACAAAGGAACATTTTGTTTTTTCCATGGTACAAATCATGACCTTACAAGGTACAAATTTGTTTCTTTTCTTAAGGTACAATTCTGTCCCATGAAAAGCTACTGCCCCAGTGACAAGGGTTTGTACCTTCTTTGGTTCAACATTGTACCATTTTTTCTGAGAGTGTGCTGCCATCGTTTTTTTTTCCCTGATTTATCTCCTTGTTTCTTATTTGTGTTTGTATATTTATATTTATTCCATGAACTGTTGAAATTCTTGATTCTGATTGGCTGGAGGGTGTGCATTATAGGTATAGGTAGTTCCGGATAGTTTTGATCACAGTTCGAAATAAATGCGCTTCTCCCAAATGTTTATAGTTACTATGGCAACTCGCATGCGCTGCACATGAAACCGAGGAGGCCTGTTAATGGCGGACAGGAAATCCGTAAAATTAGGAAAATACTCATCCACTATGCTACAAAATCAAGTTTTAAGAGTTTTTCAAGCTAGAATATAGTTATTTTAAAGTCAAATCGTCAGTTTGTGTGTAAGGAAAGCGTGTATTTAAAAATGTTGGAAGCTGCACGTCGTGTGGTCCTTTGCCTCCATTCATTCATTCATTTTCTTTTCGGCTTAGTCCCTTTATTAATCCGGGGTCGCCACAGCGGAATCAACCGCCAACTTATCCAGCATATTTTTTACGCAGCGGATGCCCTTCCATCCGCAACCCATCTCTGGGAAACACCCATACACACAAACATTCACACTCATACACTATGGACAATTTAGCTTACCCAATTCACCTGTACCACATGTCTTTGGACTGTGGGGGAAACCGGAGCACCTGGAGGAAACCCACGCAACCACGGGGAGAACATGCAAACTCCACACAGAAATGCCTACTGACCCAGCCGGGGCTCGAACCAGCGACCTTCTTGCTGTGAGGCGAACGTGCTACTCACGCGCCACCGTGGCGCCCCCCTTTGCCTCCATGTCATGCATTAAAATCCTTTAAAGGGTCACGAAAAACCAAAACACATTTTTCAGCTGTTGACAGTCATATATGTGTCCCACGCTGCTATAAACACTATGAGGACACATGTATTTCGCTAAAGAGTGAAAATTGGTTGTTTTTGCGTTATTTCGAGCAAGTTCGTTCTTCCGGTTTGAAACAAATTTTTGAAGCTGCGTCACACCGATGAGATCCATGCGTGTGCTCCAGCGTGGAGAGTGGACGTCTGTACCGGTGAGTGCATTGTTACATCTCTGAGCGTGCGGCATTGATTCATGAGATAGACTGGGTTCAAACCAATCAGCGCGCTCTATTGTCTATGCGGCGCAGTCTCATTAACATGCATGATGGCTTCGGAGATTGTTTACCTGCTACAGTGTTCAGACAGCAGAGAGACACCACGTCATGTTGCAAAAACAAGTTGAAGAAGAAGAATTGTTTGCAGACACAGGTCACCACTGTTGTGTTTATAAGCCTTGCGTCAACGAAAGTTTTGCAGTGGATTACAGTGCACGCGACAGAAATGCGTTTGTAAGGAACATTTTTACCCGAGAGCTTTCCGCATCTGGAAATGGTGAAATCCCGATTTGCCGCTCGTCTCCTTTTCAAAAAACAGCCGCAGTCCAGTTGGTGTTGATTTTCCTGTCTACAGATGTGGTAAGTGAGAGAATGCTGCTCTCCGAGTGTAAACCATAGACTGTAAAAAATATGGACGTAGTATCCGTGACGTCACCCATAGGTTTCTGATGAACCCAAAAGAAGCCACTAGTAGGCGTGGCCAACCGTCGCCATTTTGTTCGCGCGCCATCGCACCAACCGAGGCATACCAAACAAGGGCAAAGAGGCGGAGCGTGGGCGGAGCGTGAGCGGAGCTACGGGACGCATGCTGGCATTAAGCTAAGAGCTTTCTTATGGAAGAAACACATCATATTTCATTACCTGCGACTCGTTTGTGTTCTGAACACACGTGCTTAGTTGTACACTTTATCAATAAAGTGTTTAGTCTGTTGAAAACACTGTTGTAATACATCAAGCCACTTAACATCGTTCTTAAGACGTTTTTCAACAGGAAGAAAGTGCGGATTGCATCCAAATACTTCAGATATAGTCTGTGTTAGTAAATGCAGGACTATTGATGAAATCCAGGCAGAACACTGCATGACAACGCTTCAAATGGCGATTTTATAGGGTACAGCTGATCAATCTGTCAGATTCTGAAGTGCATTAGAGTTCTGAAGAACATTATAAATGATAAAATATCCTAAATAAAGCAATTACATTTATAGAGATTTATAGAGATTTATAGAGAAGTATATAATTTCACTCACCTGGGAAACGGAGGCCACGTGAATGGTTTGTGAGCACAATTAAGTGCACACAGCATGCCATATTATCTGATAATTGCAGGAAATAATTCCAAAAGGCGACTGACTGTGTAAAGCCAAATAAAACAACACAAAAATACGATGAATCAGCAGGAATCAGCTAAGGTGACGTGACGGCGACCAGCGCAACTAGCTGTCACTCAAGTGGCCACGCCCATAATTATGCAAACTTAATTTAGCTTAATATAAAGGAAACGGATGAGTTATAAAAAAATTCACCCCCCTCACAGTTGTCATGAAGGGTAATATAAGCTATATGAACCAAAATCGTTCTTTGTACCAGGCTGTAAACACCTTTTTTTCTGCTGTAAAATTGGCCATTTCACCAGTGGGCTCATTGGAGATTTGCTCTATTATGGAGCCAGGACAGCCAGGACTAGCGGAATTTTCGATGAATTGCAAGTCTTAGTTACTTCCGTATTGGCTTCCCGAGGGAGAGCGGGAGGTTGCCGCTTGGTGTAAACATATAAACACCCTAATCAAACAGTTACTGTCGTGTAGATTTTTCACCGCGTTTTGTGACAGGATAGTCTAAACACACACAGCTTTCTGACGCTGCTTACCGAGGGCGTCTAATTTACTGAGAAATGAGGAGGTTTTTTGTTTCCTAACATACGCCGTGTGGTCTAACCCACTCCATTGAATCTGCACTACTCCAGCAGTTACTCGCATCTAATATCTCGTTTGTCACGAGGGACACGCAGGAAATCTTCCTGAGTAAAAGTGCCAAACTGCAGTCGACAAATTAATAATTTGGCAAATAATTAGATTACTGATGTCAATGTAAACAGTCACTGTCTTTCTCCCCCTGCGTCTGTGTTTGAGCACGTGCCCAAATGGAAACTCACATTTTTATGCAAAACCTTCCCTCTTTCCCTCTCCTGACACTCTGACCTAAACAGAACTGGACACACCTACTTTCCTGAGCTTTTCCAGACTGTAGGGGTGAAAACACCCTGCTGAGACAAGCCGTTGATTATCCCTTACATATGATAGTGTATTTTATGTTATTATGCTTTGCTTCTATTGTTAGGTGTGACTTTTTAACACTCTGTCAAGGGTCTGCAGATGAAAAACAGCCGTTCTTGCCTAATTCTAGCACATTTTACAGTAATGTTGATTAATGTGCATTGTCCCTGTAAACAAATAAACTAAACTAAACTTAGAGGGTGGAGGTAGGACTATTTCGTATTTCTCTAAATGTCTCTATAGTGCAGGATGAGTCATCATTTCCTTTAATCATTTTTCCTAGAAAACAAAAGTGCAATTTACATTTGAACAATTATATTTTATATATGATAAATAAGCACTGTCGTGTCAGAAAATTTAACTAATGCTCATAATGCTAATAATCTGACTGAGTAGAATTGACACAGCCATCATAATGAGCTTGTAATATCATGATAAACTATGCGGTTTTTTTTTTCTTCCAGGTGGTCAGAGTTTGTTGAGTTTCCTCAGGACCGCAGTTCTCTCAGTCTGGTCTCTGTCGGTGGAGTCCTCTATGCTGTGGGGGGATTTGCCATGTTTCCTAAGGAAGACAGTGATGATCTCATGCCACAGGAGATGAATGACATCTGGAGGTGAGACGCACATTTACAACGCAAATGCAATTTTATGATTGATGAAAAAGGGGGCATCCATTTAGTAGCTGATTTATTCAAGTACCATTTAACAGTTTTGGGCCTGGCGAGAATATCTTACATCTTTCTCTTGTCACTGAAAGACGTTTCTGAGGCTGCATTTACTTGAAAATATATTGTAAATATTTTTATACACCATTTTGAGGGATGTAAACAATGACAATGGTCCTAACGTATTTCCTGTTTTACATTTTTAATTTCCATAGTTTCAGAGAGTCCTGAAAGGTCCACATTTAGATAAATAATATTATGATAGCCGATTTAACCTTAAGTCATGATTGAATTGCCTCTTGTTACAGTTATGAAATAATTTGAGAACAAGCAGGAAATGTTCATGGGTCAATGACATCACCACATTGATATGATCTGCAAAATGTAAAAATAACTTTCCTATTTAAACCCAAAAATACAAATTTTGTCAGTATTTACTCAGCCTCAAGCGATTGCATACTTTGATGAGCTTTTGGTAACACTTTATTTCGATGGTCCATTTGAGTATTAGTAGACTGTCTACTTAATATCTGTTGATACTGACATTCAACAGACGCTTAACTGACTATAAGAAACTTTGCAAGTACATGTCAACTTACACTAACCCTACCCCTAACCCCAACCTAACAGTCTACTTATAATCTAATGAGAATTAGTTGACATGTAACTTCAATTCAACAAACGGACCATCAAAATAAAGGTTGACCGAGCTTTTTTCTTCAGTTGACCTGAAAAAAGAAGATACTTTGAAGAAAGCTGAAAACCTGTAACCATTGACTTTCATACTGTAGTAGGAAAATCAAATACTTTGGAAGTCCATGATTATTGGTTTCCAACATTCTTCAAAACATCTTCTTTTGTGTTCTACAAAAGAAAGAAACATAACGATTTGAAACATGTAAAGGGAAAATGATGATAGAATTTAAATTTTGGGGTGAACCATCCCTTCAAATACCTCGCAACTTACCTATAAAACATGTAAATGTAATTTATGTTTATGATTCAGTGCTGAATATTCAGCATCATTACTTCAGTCTTCAATGTCAGATGATGCAGCAAGCAGCTTGTGAACTTTGTAGCTATGAAATGGATATATTGTGCTTCTCCACTAACATAAAAGCATTTTTTAACCTTAAAGGCATAGTTCACTAAAAAAATGAAAATTTACTCACTATTTACTCATCCTCGAGTAATTCCAAACCTTTAAGAGTTTCTTCCTTTTGCTGAACACAAAAGAAGATATTTTGAAAAATGTAGAAATCCTGGAACCAGCAGGAAAAACACATACTATGGAAGTCAGTGGTTACAGGTTTCTAACATTTTTCTAAATATCCTCTTTTGTGTTCAACAGAAGAAAAAAATCTGATAAAGTTAAAAAAAAAAAACAAGAGTAGGGTGAGAAAAATGACTGAAAAGTCACTTGAACATGATTTGATCACAGAAACATGATTCCTCAAATGCAAGTGTATGCTGAAATCAGCTTGATGTTTGTTGACAGGTATGATGAGGGTGAGAGGACATGGAACGGCATACTGAGGGAGAATCGATACGCATCTGGTGCAACAGTTCTGGGAGTTCGTCTTAACACTCTTCGCCTCACTAAAATGTAAACCTATACACTAGTGCTGGCCAATCCTTCACTGCACCAAAATCTAAATATAAACTCTCTGCGGATTTTAAATCACTTTTGAGATCAAGAGATTTAGAGATTTTCATACCTGGATCAGTTGGAACATTTGTTTCAGAACATGGCATATTTTGTCTAGGCATATATGGAAACTGCAATCATGCTAAATTCCATACCACATTAAAAAGTAGTTTGCTTTTGGTTAAAGTGCAATTAACGAGGCTTTGACATATGCACTATGAGTTATTACAGATGTTACATTACAACCAGGATTGTTTATTTCACTTATGCCACTTAAAATGATTCAAGAATTAACCTGGAACAAGGACAAAGTGAGAGACCAGTATAAAATGTAGTTGGAGAATTTTTTAAAGGAAAATTGACAAAACACAAAAATACAGACGAAGATTTATTTTCGAAAACTTGCTCTTTGAAAATGTTATAAGGCAACAATTTCTAAAACTTTTTTAAAAAGTCATTTACACAACAACTTCGTTTTTTCAAGACCTGAAAATGCCAAAAAAAAAATGGTTTCTAAGTGCAAGATTTCCACAACAATACCAGTTTCTACAGTATAAAGTACATAAAAAAAACCCAAAAACAAACAATATTGTGTGAAATGTTGTGTTATGAAAATGTTACATTACAACCGGTATTGTTTATTTCACTTTTGCCACTCAAAATGCATGAGTGATTAAACTGGAACAAGGACAAAGAGTATAAAATTAAGTTGGAGAAATATTGTTGTTAAAGTAAGGGATAATCAACGGCTTGCCGTGCGTTAAAAGATTTTAATGCACGACGTGGAGGCAAAGGACCACACGACGCGCAGCGGAGTGCGTTAAAATCTTGTTAACGCACGACAAGCCGTTGATTATCCCGCTTATTCCATGGTCATTTGCCAAGGTAGGCCTAAGTTTAAAATAGTTTTTCTCTTTGCATGCGCAATATTCGTCTGATTTATTTATTTGTCAGTTTTTTACATGTTAGATTTTCTAGTCCCTCCGCTGAATCAGCTGTGACAGGCTGACAGGCAGAGAGAGAGAGCATGTGTGTGCTGTTTATACCTGCTAATATTATTAAAATGCCATTTCATCAGTCCGATCACAGGTGGACAAATAAGACATTCCCAGTCACACGTTTCTTTTGTCTTTCTACCACTTCTCTGACGATGGAGGATCTGTATAATAGCTTTTTTTCCCTTAACATTACCTTTAATACTGCAAAAGCTGGCACAGTATAGCACAATTTCCGCGATTTATATTTCATAATAAACATACAGATCTTATAAAAGGTACCATATCAATTAAATACGCATTATCAAGTCAAGTGTACTCTAGACTAGAGTCTTTGAAGCAAAAAAAATCTATTTCAGAAATCTCTGCTGTTAAATATAGGTACATTTTACATAATGAAAAAAACATATCAGGACAGGTAAACATTCTGCTTTATTTATCTTCTTTAAAACAAAAGCAATCAGCCAAACACGCAGGATCAGTGCGATATTACATTATTTACAGATTAATCATGAAACTTATCTTTGTGATCTGCCAAAAAAAAATACACCTGAGAAAAAAGAAAAAAAAAAGGTTTAAATGTCCAAAGACTGACCGTTAGATACACCAAAGATTAATTGTATATCCCGTTTTAACAACAGAGATGCAAGAGATTAGATCCAGCGGCGTAGAACCGGAGATTCTCTGGCCAACATAAAGCTTCCAACATTTTTTAAAACGCGCTTTTCATACACACAAACTGCTGATTTGACTTTAAAATAACTACATTCTCGCTTTAAAAAACTCTTAAAACTTGATTTTGTGGCATCGTTAATGAGTATTTTCCTAATTTTGCGAATTTCCCGTCCGCCATTAATAGCCCTCGTCGCTTTGCACAGCACATGCGAGTTGCTATAGTAACTGTAAACGTTTGGGAGAAGCGCATTTATTTCAAACTGTGATCAAAACTGACTGGAACTACCTGTGCGTTTCAACAAAATATACCACACCCTCTAGCCAATCAGAATCAAGGATTTCAATAGACCATGGAATAAAGAAAATTTATAAAACACAAAAATACAGATGAAGATTCATTTTTTTAAAACTTGCACTTTGAAAATGCTCAGTTTTAAGGCTACAATTTCTAAAACTGTAAAAAATAAAATAAAAAATCTTTGGCCACTCATTTACACAACAACTGCATTTTCAAGGCCTGCAAATGCAAACTCCTAAAAACCAACAACTGGTTTCTAAGTGCAAGATTTCCACAACAATACCAGTTTCTACTGTGTAAATTGCACGATATTGTGAGAAATGTTGTGTTATGAAAATGTTACAAACGGTATTATTTCACTTTTGCCACTCAAAATGCATGAATGATTAACCTGGAACAAGGACAAAGTGAGAGACAGGTATAAAATGTAGTAAATTTAAGGAAAATTGAGAAAACACAAAAATACAGACAAAAATTCATTTTCAAAAACTTGCACTTTGAAAATGTTCTGTTCTTAAGCAACATTTAAAAAAAAAAAACTTTGGCCATTCATTTACACAACAACATTTTCAAGGGCTGAAAATGCAAACAGGTTTTTAAGTGCAAGATTTCCTCAACAATGTCAATTTCTTCCAATTTCTTCATAAAATAACATGTGTGAAATGTTGAGAAAGAAAATGCAACACTGTAACAATTTCAGAACAAAGTAAAGGATGTGAAGATGTGAAAACGGCAAGCATCTAATCTCAAACTCATTCCATGAAAGTGATCATGATATTCAACATTCAGACATTGATAAGTCAATTATCATTTAGAACGGCTGGATTTTGTAAAGCTGTTTCTGAACACTTTATGGAGAGCAATGTTGTGTTATTTAGTTTTTTGTTGTTGTTGATTTTTTTAATCATTTTTATTGTGTTCTTTATAAAACAAACATTTGGCATCTACAGTAAAGTAAAAAAACACACAAAAAATGCTTGCTGTGACGTTTCATTTAGTTCGCTATTGAAATGATCATTTTATTTTGTTTTGTTACAGACAATAATTATTACTCAGTACAATAAAATGACATAAAATACAGCCTTGTTTTATTAGCACCGCTAGACTCTAGTCCTTGCATTGTTTAGTAATCTGCTGACAGAACCGGCATGGCTGCCAGCTGACGTACACAAAGTTAACTAGATTATATTAAAACTTAAGAGCAGTCACACTCATGATTGGTTCAATACACTGAAGATATGGGAGAGTTTAAGTTTTACATTTGAAGTGCTAGTTTAAGATATATATTTCTTGAATTTGGCTTTAAAATATCAGTCAACATGGTGAGTGGGTTCTTTAAAAAAAAATGAAACAAACTTTTCAAACTCTCAAGTGCAAATCATCTCTTGCTAATCACTTATTATTTATTACAAAGAATAGAACAAACTAATACACCACATGACTCCTTCTAAACATGTCACTTTCCAAATTCACTTTAATAAACACATTTTAAAATGAAAACAAAAAGGCCACAATGCATCCTAAATCTTTCTTAAGAAGCAGCAGACTATGAATAATAATAAAGTAAGCAAAATATACTTTAAAACAAAGACTTCCACCTTTAATTCTTTCAGATTTAGCTCCTCGATGGCCCTTTACATACAACATCTGCAGAGATTGAGGTTTGTTTACCTCTGTGCAATTTCAATTCACATAATATAAGACTTTTGATTAACAGAAAGAAGAATTGAGAGAAAACAAAGCAGTGTTTTACTTGACAAAACTTGTATTATCTGAAACCTTGTACCTTAAGATTAGTATTGAAATAAAGTGCACACACACACACGCACACACAAGAATAATGTAACAAGAGAACTCAATGGTAATTCATGGTAAACGACAACAGAATACTTTCTACGGAAGTCTTTTTTTGTAATATGTCGTTATTACTGAAGAAGGAAATGAGATTAAACATGAAGACTTCAGATGCAAAAATCAATACGGAAGTTTTCTTTAAAGTCTGAATGAAATACAGTATGCTGATGTACTTTCAACTGAAATGGAATACTGAGAAGGGGAACGGGCTTTCTTTTTGAGAATCATTCCTTTGTAGCAAACTAATGAGAAGTGGGCGTGGTTTAATGTAATGTGTACTTATATAGCACATTTTATCGTGAGGGGGGTCTCTCCACACCACCACCAGTGTGCAGCATCCACTTGGATGATGCGACGGCAGCCACAGGACAACGGCACCAATGCGCTCACCACACACCAGCTATAGGTGGAACGGAGAGACAGTGATAGAACCAATTTGGTTGATGGGGATGATTGGGAGGTCATGATAGTTAAGGGCCAAGAGGGAATTTAGCCAGGACACCGGGGCTACACCCCTACTCTTTACAAGAAGTAATGACCACAGAGAGTCAGGACCTCAGTTTATCGTGTCATCCGAAAGACGATGCCCACTGACAGCATAGTGTCCCCTTCACTTTTACTGGGGCATTAGGACTCACACAGACTGCAAGTTGAGCGCCCCCCTGCTGGCCTCACTAACACCACTTCCAACAGCAACCTAGTTTTCCCATGTGGTCTCCCATCCAGGTACTGACCAGGCTCAGCTCTGCTCAGCTTCAGTGAGTAACTGGTCTTGGGCTGTGGGGTGATATGGCTGTGATTAAGTCAGAATATACAGGAAGCTGCAACCTTTTTTCTCGCATTATAATAATAATAATAATAATAATATTTCCTTACATTTATATAGCGCTTTTCTGGGCACTCAAAGCGCTTTACACAATGGGGGGATCTCCTCATCCACCACCAGTGTGCAGCATCCACCTGGATGACACGACGGCAGCCATTCTGCGCCAGACCGCACACCACACACCAGCTGATTGGTGGAGAGGAGACAGAGTGATGAAGCCAATTGTGACATGGGGATAATTAGGAGGCCATGATGGACAGAGGCCAGTGGGCAGATCTGGCCAGGATGCCGGGGTTAAACCCCTACTCTTTTTCGAAAAAAATCCTGGGATTTTTAATGACCACAGAGAGTCAGGACCTCGGTTTGACGTCTCATCCGAAAGACGGCGCTCACTGAGCAGTATAGAGTCCCCATCACTATACTGGGGCATTAGGACCCACACAGACCGCAGGTTGGGCGCCCCCTGCTGGCCTCACTAACACCACTTCCGGCAGCAACCCAGCTTTCCCATGTGGTCTCCCATCCAGGTACTGACCGGGCACAGCCCTGCTTAGCTTCAGTGGGCGACCATGTGAGAGTTGCAGAGAGCTTGCTGCCGGTATTGTGACAGTTCCTGGAGAAACAGAATAATCAATTCCTCCTCCTCCTTCTGTTTGTTGTCATAGTGCTGTCAAAACTGACAGTTGGAGAGGATTGGTTAAGTATGTTACCCACACACAATACCTCAGACAGACATAATCTGAGAATTTAACAGGAAGTGCATTTTCAGTATTTGATTTTAGATAACAAGAGCATACTTTTTTTCTTCTTCTTTATGACATGCAAAGATTAATTATTTACCACAAAACTAGCAACGTGAACTAACCAAATCAATATGATTAGTTTTGATTTCATGTGTACTTTAAGAATATTGTGGCTGAAGCCGTCAAACCAACAACATCTCACGGCAATTTGTAACTTTTTGATTTAGTGACTTATTTGTATGAATTAGTACGATCTCATTGGAACAATTTAGTACGATTTGCTTATCCCCCAATGATGGTTGGGTTTAGGGGTGGGGTTAGGTGCCATGCCTCCTAATTAAAATAGTACATTTTTGTATGACTGAACTCATATGAATTCATATGTATTAGCCACTAAACTGACAAAACGTAAAATACTTTTCTTGTGAGATCAGGCTAGTCAAACTGACATCATTAGAGAAGAACCGCCACTCCAAACATAGAAGCAAATGGTCAGACTGCGATTGAACATTACCAAACAAACATTTTTTATGAACTTGTATGGATTAATAGTTCACCTAAAGAGTAACAATGCACACTAGCAAAATAAAGATTGTAAATTTCGATTTTACACAGACTTTAATGTCATGTCATTAGTCATATATTGAAATTTATATTCATGCTATTAAATTCAGATTTGCTAAATCTAAACATGATGCTTATTTAAGAGAAAAGTCAACATTTTCACATCTGAAGTCTTCATATGTTTAAAAAAATTAATAAACACGTAAATGAAAGTATCCTCAATGTGTGAGGACAAAGTAAGGTTGGTATAAGGTGCAAAAAGTATAAAAAGTAACACTGACAACATGGTCGATCTGTGACGAAACCATAAAGAGATTTAAACAATCATCATCAACATTATTGCAAAATTTCAACCAAAATCATTTTGAATGTCTCCTCTGCTTAAATCTTTGCTTAAACCTTTGACTTTACTGATCACCACCACTATAATTTCAACAAACACATTCAGGATCATGGCAGCTTCATTCCATTACTCACTTCAGGCCGGCTCGTTACAGTGCCTCCATATTTAAGCTGTTTATTACCATCAAACCAACTTACGGTTACAGGAATAAACATAAAGGCCAATGCAGAATATTGCCAAATAGATTAAAAAAGGAGACAAACTACAGTATATGCTGGCTTGAGAAAACCTGTCGAAAGAGCCAAAGAGACTTTCTTGAAATTGTTTAAATAGTTTTTGTCAATTTGAACATTCCGTCAAGTCAACAGGATTTGTCATAAATGTTATTATCAATTTGAAGAAAACTTTAAGTACAATCAGTTAGAAAAGACATAGCACATTACATCAAAAATGTCTAAATGTGTGTACCAAATTTGGTGGTTGTAGCTGTAAAGCTCTAGGAGGAGTTAGAGTTAGAAATGTTGGACACACTTTATTGTAATGTACAATTCACGCTATTAACAAACCATTAACTAAGATTTTTAACTCGGTAAACAACTAATTAGCTGCTTAATAATAGTTCGTAAGGTAGTAGCTGGTTTTAGGTATTGTGTAGAATAAGATTATACTTTTTAAGTGCTAATAAACAGAAAATATATTAGGCAGGTAATAAGCCAGCAGTAAACGGTCTGAATAGTTACACAAACTGAAGTGTTACTGAAATTCTTCTCAAGCCAACATAATTATTGTTCATGTTTTTGAATAGCACTGTGCCGTTTTATTAGAGACACCTTTTTTAGCAGTGCTATGTCTAAGTCAACTGTAAGTATAAATATAAAACATTTCAGAACTTCCACAATCCTGTTCCAGCTTTAAAGAAAAAGTTCAGTCAACATGAAGTGCTGTCATCATTTACTCCCCCTCATGCAGCGGCTTGAGCATTAGGCTATTAAGTCAGCTTGAAATTAGAACGGACAAAGTGTTAATACTGTCTTAAAATGGGGCTATGTGGTGTGACAAAAATCTCATATTATAAGTCATCTCATATCCTGACGATATACGGTACATATGCTGTATACATAATGCTGAAAATATGACGATATAGTATTTTTCTTAAAAGGACAAGAAAGAACAGTAAAGCAGCCAATCCCAGACAGTCGATTTTTCTTAAACATAACAGCCAATCAGAGGTCAAAAATCCATTTACTGTACTACTAAAAATGCTGTTTTTTTATATTTCTGTGTAGTTATGCAAGCTAAAGTGATGTACAGTCAGCGTTTAATTCAGCTAACTTGGTGAAATTGAGTGGGTACAACTGCTGTGATTTAGCATGAATTAATTAGCATATTTATGGTTCGAGTTATTTAAAGTTATTAAATTATTTATTTATTCATTTTCTTTTTGGCTTAGTCCCTTTAATAATCTGGGGTCGCCACAGCGGAATGAACCGCCAACCGTGAATACTCTTCCAGCTGCGGATAATTTAACTTTCCCAATTAACCTGTACCACATGTCTTTGGACTTGTGGGGGGAGGAAACCCACGCGAACACAGGGAGAACATGCAAACTCCATAAAGAAATGCCAACTGACCCAGCCAAGGCTTGAACCAGTGACCTTCTTGCTGTGAGGCAATCGTGGTACCTACTGCGCCAACGTGACGCCCCATTCATTCATTCATTTTCTTTTCGGCTTAGTCCCTTTATTAATCCGGGGTCGCCACAGCGGAATGAACCGCCAACTTATCCAGCATTTGTTTTACGCAGCGGATGCCCTTTCAGCCGCAACCCATCTCTGGGAAACACATCCATACATTGTCATTCACACACATACACTACGGACAATTTAGCTTACCCAATTCACCTGTACCGCATGTCTTTGGACTGTGGGGCAAACCGGAGCACCCGGAGGAAACCCACGCAACCACGGGGAGAACATGCAAACTCCACACAGAAATGCCAACTGGCCCAGCCGGGGCTCGAACCAGCGACCTTCTTGCTGTGAGGCGAACGTGCTACCCACTAGGTGATGCCCCATAATAAATTATTTTTACATGTTTTTTTAAATATATTTCATTAACATTATAGGCCTTCAAACTGAGTGTGACATGATAAAACAAAACAAATCACACACAAACCTTGCTTTCACACCATATTTGATGTTTTGCTCAGACTTTCCATTAATTAGGTTTGATGGACAACCTACAACACTAATATCTGATATCATATTTTATTGGCATGAGGGTGTGATCAACATGTTCCTCACATGAGACCCACCAGTACAATACATCAATGCACAATATAAAGCCCTGCCCTACATTTTTATCTTATTTGAGACCGTTTCACTCTGACGTACGTCACAAGATTAAATAAAATGATGAATTTCCAATTAATACCAAATAACGTTTTAAGAGAAAATTTGAATTTCAAAATACATGAGGGGAATAAAATGATAACAGAATTTACACTTTTAGTCATACTATTCCTTTAATCGACCATTCTGCCAAGACCTTCTGAAAAGCACCATTTAAAGCACTTGCCATAGCCTGCATTAAGCAGTTTTTCCCAAAAAAACTTCCCTGGTGAACATTGTCAAGTAAAACTGAAGATGTAAAGAAAAGGAAAAGTCGAGCTTCCTCCCCATATAAAAGCTTATTTCCATTCTGCACGTGCTGACCTCAACATCTCATCACATTCATTTGACTATACAGAGAATGTAAACAAAGAAAACAGAATCTGTCACAGGATATATTTACAGATTATGTATATTTGTACATATTGTATATGTGTGTGTATATATATATATATTTTTAAATATATATATTTTGGATAATACCTATTATACTGTACGTAGCTACTACGTTTTACTGCTTCTAGAGTTGTTAGCATTTTCTTGAACTATAGTTGTATAAATCCCCTCTGTCAGTGGATAAGGAAATTCTACAACGTTCTCTATGTGGCCTCTTAACAGACCCATCTCAAAGCGTACATGTCAGTCGAACAGTTTGCTACATAATTACATTTTAGGGCAAAATGAATTTTATCATTTGACAAACGAACCTTTCACTTTTCTGATTTTTTCAGCCCTGCTGTCATTTAAAATCATTATCAAATAAAAAAAAATAATAATTAAAAAGTAAAAGACTGATATATTGCTGTAAAAATAGCTGATAAACCTGTTCGGTGTACCATAAAGCATTTCAGACATTCAACACAAAAAATATTTCTGAACCATACACACCCTGGCATTCCTCCAGGATTGATATTGCCTCTGTGCAAAATAAAACACACTCCATTTCACGCTCATTTCTTCATAAGTGGTTTTAGGCATTTCAGATTTTGCCATTACACAAATGGCCAACACTGAGAGTAAAGTGCTCAGAACATTTTAAAAGGTTATAAAGAGAGAGAGAGAAAGAGAGAAAAAAAACTTGCAAAACATCCTTCTTTGGGATTTTTTTTTTTTTGAAAACAACGAATATTTCTTAAATGATTATTCTCAAGTGCCTTTGCTACATACAGTATAACCTTTGAAGGAAACCACTCGTTCATCCTGTGCCCTGCACAGACGCTTCACAAAACAAACCTTTGCAAACTTTCAGAATATGTCGACAGGACAATATAAATACATTTGCGATTAAAAATAAGGTGCTGGAGTGAATATACATTTCATATTCAGTAATAACATATAAGCTAACAGGATTTGGTTACTGCGATGCATCAGGATTTGGTTATGGCAGGGAGACGCAGCTGCTAATAGTTTATTGAGTGAAGAGCGGTTTCGAAACTTCAAGATATCTCCATCTGCTTTTAATTTCACAAAGCAGCTATATGAAATCTCGAATGGTTAGAACAAAGCCCAAACTATACTTAATTCATGTGTGCACTGATATTTTGCTGTAAAAAATAACTGATGAACCTGTTCAGACTCACGAAATGTATTTTACAGTTTGCAGGATCAATTAAACAGCAAAATACACAATAGAATTACCCTTTGTCCAATGTCTGTGATTTTTATCTTCAAAATTCTGATTCTAAAATGGATTTGTTAGTGCTGGTATGTAATGTTTTCACCAGCATCAGTAGTTTTTTTATTGTTGTTCTTGTTCCATCGCCTGTTTCTTTTCTGTTTGTGAAACAAAGGCCAGTTTAGTGTTGACACCTTGTCACCTTGACAAACTTAGGCCCCGTTTACACTAGTGCGTTTTCGTTTTAAAACGCATAAGTTTTGCTACGGTTACGCCATCCGTCCACACTACGCCAGAGTTTTCGAGCCGCGAAAGCAGAGCGTTTGGAAACGCTGGAGAGGCCGTTTTCATTCTAAAACGCTGCTGCTCCATCTCAGTGTGGATGTGGGAAAACGGAGACATCTGAAAACGGAGGCGTGGCTGCTGAGATTCGCTACGTGATTGGGGCTTTTGGGTCATTGGGTAACCTCCCCTTATTCGTCAAGCGCACATGACTATAAGGCCACTGGAAGACAGCAGACCAGCCTTCACTGTAAACACTGTATTTTCGATAGCCATGGATGTTTTATAATCATTTTTTACTTTAAGTAACAACTCGACCTCGTCGTCTGTCCACAAAAAGACCTCTCTTGCTTTCTTTACCATCGCGTTCATCGTTCAACCAGCGTTTGTTGACTAACAATAACCAAATGCCGAGCGAGACACGTGCTTCCTGTTTATACTTGAACGCACATGCCCAGAGTGCGCAAATGGTCACGTGATATATGTTTCTGGTGGAGTAGTGTGTAAAATAATGAAGTTCGCCCTGCGCGCTCGCGGCTTCCAAAGAAACTTTTTGGAGCATTAATCTGGTCAATACTTTCCTTCAAAGTAATGATTCGCACTCATCAGGTAATTGCATTCTTGTTGTTTTTATTTTTACATTCTCTGGGTGACTATGACACAAACGTTTCGGCACAATGCCTTCCTCAGTGTATCGAAACGTTTGTGTCATAGTCACCCAGAGAATGTAAAAATAAAAACAACAAGAATGCAATTACCTGATGAGTGCGAATCATTACCACTTTGAATGGTGGAGTAATGTGGACAGACATTTGTCCAGAAACGCTGGGTAAAACGCTAGTGTGGACGCAGATCATTTTCATGCTAAAACGCCATTTTAAAACTAAAACGCACTAGTGTAAACGGGGCCTTAGTACTGAATAAACAGCTCAAGTGTCCATTGAGCAGCAAATTGGGCTTGTATACAATTCTTCAAAATGAAGGATACTTTGGGCTTAAACCGAGAAAAAAATTAACATCTACGTCAAGAGCATGTGAAGCGCAGAAATGCCATGATAAATCCTAATCCTGTAGCTCACAAAAATGCATTATTCGTCAACAAAAATAATGAGAACATTTGTTTTCTTTCTGTAATACGAGAAGCTTATTTGGACAATATATAAAATATCTCTACTAGAATAAGAGAAGTGAAAATTTGCACAGTTTAAAAGGAATATTTAAGTCAGACAATGTACAAACACACGGAAGAAGTCTTAGACCTCACATGTTTGGAATCCCCGATGAGAGAGATTCACATTGGATATGAATCATGGAGCTCACGGGGAGCTACTGCGAGCTTTGGGTTTCTGACAAAAAAACAAACGGTTGAAACTAGTTGTTACCGGTATTGACCCTTTCGTTGGAAAACAGGGCAGGTGGAGAGGAAAGACCTATGATTGAGTGAACGAAAGGAAGTGAAAGGGGCTTGACCTGGTGAAGATTGGAAGTCTCGGTGGGAGGAGTCACGGGGTGGCTGGCAATCTGATTGGCTGCTGTGTCAATGTCAGCTGACGCATGGTCGAAGTTCAGCAGGTTGGTGGTGGTATCAGATGCCATGGGGTTGCTGACCTGGAAACACTTCTCCTTGTGGGCTTTGAGCATGTTGGAGAAGCGGAAACGCTGTCCGCACACGTCACAGGGGTACGGCTTCTCGCCAGTGTGCGTGCGGCGGTGACGTTTCATGTTGGGCCGGCTCGTGAAACTCTTTCCACAGATCTCACAGATGTATGGTTTCTCTCCTGGAGCATCATAGAAAGATAGAAACACAACTTGTTCCTAAAATATATTTGAAAAATTAGAAAAAGACACTACAAAAACAATTTACACACACAATTAATGTTAAATATTATATATGTAAGGGATAATCAACGGCTTGCCGTGCATGAAAGGATTTTAATGCACGACGTGGAGGCAAAGGAAGTTCGCTCCGTAAAGTGCATTAAAATCCTTTAACACACGGCAAGAAATTGATTATTCCGCTTATTCCATGGTCATTTGCCAAGGTAGGCCTAAGTTTAAAATAGTTTTGCTGTTTGCAGAGCAATATTTGTGAGATTTTTTTTTTGTCAGTTTTTTACGTAAGATTTTCTAGTCCCCCCTGCTGAATCAGCTGTGACAGGCTGACAGGCAGGCACACAGAGAGACAGAGAAAGCATGTGTGTGCTGTTTATACCTGCTAATTTTATTAAGATGCCATTTCAACGAAGATACCAGGACCTACTTATCATTTAACAATGATAAACCATGGTTCACACCAAAACTTAGACAGCTTCGTCAGGTCAAAGAGGATGCCTACAGGAGTGGGGACAGGATTCTCTACAATAAAATCAGGAACACTTTAACAAGGGAGATTTGTGTGGCTAAAAAAAACTATGCAAAAAAGCTGGAAAACCAGTTTTCTGCTAACGACCCTGCATCAGTGTGGACTGGCTTGAGAACCATCACAAATTTCAAAACACCTCCCCCCAGTATCGATGGCAGTAAACTTCTCGCTAACGACCTGAATATGTTCTACTGCAGATTTGACACCTTCGACCAGACACCCCGTACACAGCCATCAACACCTCTATCCACCTCCAACCACAACCGCCCTGACCATCTTTCTACACAGCCATCAACACCTACAGACATCTTCCTCTCCCCCCTGATCTTCAGATCAGTGAGGATAATGTGCGTCAGGTCTTCAGTAAACAGAAGAGAAGGAAAGCGTCAGGCCCAGACGGTGTCTCACCAGCCTGTCTGAGAACCTGTGCTGACCAGCTGGTTCCCATTTTCTCGCAGATCTTCAACAGATCATTGGAACAGCGCATAGTTCCATCCTGCTTCAAACGCTCCACCATCATCCCAATCCAGAAGAAACAAAAGATCACCGGACTCAACGACTACAGACCTGTTGCCTTAACATCTGTGGTCATGAAGTCATTTGAAAGACTGGTTCTAGCATATCTGAAGGACATCACTGGACCTTTGCTGGACCCCCTGCAGTTTGCCTATAGAGCAAACCGGTCTGTGGATGATGCAGTCAACATGGGGCTGCAATATACCCTTCAACACCTGGACAAACCAGGGAACTATGCAAGGATTCTGTTTGTGGACTTTAGTTCTGCCTTCAACACCATCGTCCCATCACTGCTCGAGCACAAACTGACCCAGCTCTCTGTTCCTAGCTCTGTCTGTCAGTGAATCACCAGCTTTCTGACAGATAGACAACAGCTAGTCAGAATGGGCAAAATCACGTCTGACAGCCGCTCCATCAGTACTGGTGCCCCCCAAGGATGTGTTCTCTCCCCACTGCTCTTCTCCCTGTACACCAACGACTGCACCGCAAAAGACCCCTCCGTCAAGCTCCTGAAGTTTGCAGACGACACTACTGTTATCGGCCTCATCCGGAACGGTGACGAGTCTGCATACAGACAGGAGGTGGAGCGGCTGGCTTTATGGTGCAAATACAATAATCTGGAGCTGAACACGCTCAAAAAGGTGGAGATGATAGTGGACTTCAGGAGAAACCCCCCTGCACTCCCCCCGCTCACCATCATGGACAGCACTGTGGCTGCAGTGGAGTCATTCAGGTTCCTGGGCACCACCATCTCTCAGGATCTGAAGTGGGACACTCACATAGACTCTATTGTAAAGAAAGCCCAGCAGAGACTGTACTTCCTCCGTCAGCTGAGGAAGTTCAACCTGCCACAGGAGCTGCTCGTGCAGTTCTACTCAGCTGTCATCCAGTCCATCCTCTGCACTTCAATCACCGTCTGGTTCGCCTCAGCAGCCGAATCTGACCTCCGTAGACTACAGACAATAGTCCGGACTGCTGAACGAATCACTGGCACTACCCTTCCTACACTTCAAGAACTATACTCTTCCACAGTGAGTAAAAGGGCTCGCAAAATCACCCTGGACGCCTCGCACCCAGCACACTTCCTGTTTGAACTGTTACCGTCTGTCCAGCGCTACAGAGCACAAAAACTGCCAGACACAGGAAAAGTTTCTTTCCTCAGGCCATCTACCTCATGAACAGTTAATATTTCTCCTATTGTGCAATAATCGTGCAATACTCTCTGATACGCACTTGTACACAGCACCTTATAATAATATAAATTGCATTTCTTCTCCTTACGCATTTGTACACAGCACCTTATAACAGCATACAATGCAATACTTCTTACGCATCTGTACACAGCACCTTATAACAACATACAATGCAATACGTACGCATTTGTACACAGCACCTTATAACCTGTATACTTATAACAATCTGCACATACATTTCAACATCCAGATCGTTGGACTGACTGCATCTGTTTAATGTCTATCGTCTTCTTTTTTTATATATATTTATTTTGTGTTGTCACTTGTCACTTTATGTACACTGGAAGCTTCTGTAGCCAAAGCAAATTCCTTGTGTGTGTGAAGCACACTTGGCAATAAAACTGATTCTGATTCTGATTTCATCAGTCCGATCACAGGTGGACAAATAAGACATTCCCAGTCACACGTTTCTTTTGTATTTCTACCACTTCTCTGACGAGGGAGGATCTGTATAATAGCTTTTTTTTCCCTTAACATTACCTTTAATACTGTGAAAGCTGGCACAGTATAGCACAATTTCCGCGATTTATATTTTATAATAAACATACAAATCTTTCAAAAGGTACCATATCAATTAAATACGCATTTTCAAGTCAAGTATACTCTAGACTAGAGTCTTTGAAGCAAAAAAGTCTATTTTAGAAATCTCTGCTGTTAAATATAGGAAAAGTTTGCATAATAAAAGAACACATCTGGACAGGTAGGAGAACATTCTGCTTTATTTTTCTTCCTTAAAACAAAAGCAATCCACCAAACATGCAGGATCAGTGCGATATTACATTATTTACAGATTAATTATAAAACTTATCTTTGTGATCTGCCAAAAAAAATACACCTGAGAAAAAAATAATAGGTTCAAAATGTCCAAAGACTGACCGTTAGATATACCAAAGATTAGTTATTTATCCTGTTTTAACAACAGAGATGCAAGAGATTAGATCCAGCGGCGTAGAACCGGAGATTCTCTGGCCGACATAAAGCTTCCCTCGGGGGGAGCCGTTCGCGGAGCTGCTGCTGACCGCCTGGAGCTTCCAACATTTTTTAAAACGCACTTTTTTATACACACAAACTGCTGATTTGACTTTAAAATAACTACATCCTCGCTTTAAAAACTCTTAAAACTTGATTTTGTGGCTTAGTATTTTCCTAATTTTGCGAATTTCCCGTCTGCCATTAATAGCCCTCATCAGTTTCATGCGCAGCACATGCGAGTTGCTATAGTAACTGTAAACGTTTGGGAGAAGCGCATTTATTTCAAACTGTGATCAAAACTGACTGAAACTACCTGTGCGTTTCAACAAAATATACTGTACCACACCCTCTAGCCAATCAGAATCAAGGATTTCAACAGACCATGGAATAATTGTAAATAAATTTATAAATAGATGCTTGTTTTTAATTACATACAGTTATATATAATTGTCTGATATTATATGTCCAGACAATTATATATAATTGTCCAATATATTGTCTTATAAAACCATTTGTCTGATTTGTAATCATAAAATAATATTAGTTCCAATAACAGTTAAACAGTTGAACCAATGTTTACATAATTCATGAAATGTATTAATAAATTCAAAATTAATAATATATTAAATAAACGTTAAATTACCAAATTCTATTCTATATTATATTGCTGTTATAAATATTATTAGTTTATTTTGAAACATATAGAAACATACAACACTACAACAAGTAGTGGTTCCTACCAGTGTGTGTCTTCATGTGTTCATCAAAGTACTGCTTCATGTTGAAGTCTTTCCCACACCACTGGCACATGAACTGCTTGTGTCCGATATGGATGCTCATATGTGACCTCAGCTGGTATTTGTACTGGAATCGTTCACTGCAGTTCTACAGCATCAGGTACAGTACATTACAACTCACATCTCTGTTCTTCTCGCATTAAATCTACCAGCACATATCAGACTTCACAAACAATTTTCTCACTGAATCTTTTAACATCTTATCAGTACAGTATATAAGGTGGAATAGCAAAACCAACATTTTAGCCCTACATTTATGAAAAAATAGGACCCTATTTAACTTGTCTGATAGAAAAGTGGTGTAAATTCATTTATTGATTTTATTTTTTGCATAAAAAAAAACAAAAATGTGATGCCCTACAACTGCTACTCATAAACTCACCTCACACTTGAAGGGCTTTTCTCCAGAGTGCTGGAGCGAGTGCACTTTAAGAGACATACTGCGTTTGAAGGACTTCCCACATGTCTCACAGGTAAACGGCATGTCCTTAGTGTGAGCTGCAATCAAACAACAGACAAAAAATTATTATTATTTAAATAAACAACCACATTTGCTTCTTGTTTGTATCACCAGAATGCTTTCATGGTAAAAAAACTGCGAGCAAAATAATTAGATGTGTAAAATTTGATGATTAAATTTGATGTTGGCCTGACAAAAGCCACATGGCTTAGCATGTTGATAGCATAGCTTAACATGTTGCTGGTATGTTGGCGTACTGTCACAATAAAAATGTTTGCAATGAGAACTAGCATGCTGTTATGTTTCTTCCAAGGATTTTCATGTTTTTAGCATGTTTCAAGCAAGAATTTTGATAGCACATCTCGAGCATGAATTAGCATAGTGCTATCAGGAATGAACATTTCTAGCAAAGTTTCTTTCATGGTTAGCATGCTTCTAGCACGTTTATTGTGTTATTAACATGAATCAACATGTTACTAGCATGTTTAAAGCTAGCTGTTAGGCTTTACTAGTGAGAGCTAGAATTGACAAATGAAGATGTCAAGGTCTTGAACTGGGTGGTTGTAGGTAATTTGGATTTCTCTGAGCCATTTGTAGGAAAACCATAATGTGAATCAGTTAAAGATATAGCATAATTTTGGATCAGCCCAGATGGTCTGACCCAAGTTTGGTAGCTTTAAACCAACAACAACAACAACAACAACAACAACAACAACAACAACAACAACA
>CAIGQQ010030916.1:0-13111 GCA_903798035.1 Danio albolineatus | reverse complement strand
TATTGAATTCAAGAATAATAACATCACTGCATTGAAGAAAAAAAAAAACAATAACAAAAAAAATTTAAGGGAAAAAAAACAAAAAACAAAAGAAACAACAAAACCATTACAAAGCCTCAATCATTATACCCCTAAGAATTGGGACAGCACTTCAACACCTGCACACGTCATTATATGTCATCGTGATCTCTTGCTTCATATGAGATCAGATGATCACGGCTGCTGGAGTTATTCCAGTTGTGTTATTTTTTGGTGTTTATTTTCAGGAAATCACTGAAGGCATATATTATGTTATAATAACGATCTAATTTGGCGATATGATCGGAACTGTACTGTGTATTTATACAGTGGCCATATTTATCTATGTAAACACACGAAAACAACATTAACATTATAGCAGACACTGTAAAAAGCTCATTCCCAGCCACTAGACATTACTGACAGGGTACTCGAGTGTCATCGTGTGTCAGAATGTTGTGGGACTGCTGTACATGAGTTATGATTATGGATTATAGATTGCGAAATTTAGCTTTTTTTTGCGTTTTTTTTTTTTAAAGCATGACGGTAAAACACAAACACTGTTATGAATATATTAAAACATGTGTTTGTTTGTCGTAAAAATTCATAATAATGACAAAAAATACAAATTTGTGTGATCTCCTTACTTCTGGGTTCAGTTGTGGCAGGTGTATTCTGGGAAATTTTCTTACCCCTCCATTTTAAGTGTGGTCCTGAAAAATCTTGGTTTGAAGGGGTGTATACCCCATGCCCTTAGCCCTACACCTTCAAGCTAAAGAGAATTGGGACACCACTACCCCTTGACGTGAACGCGCAAAAAGAGGGGTAGGGGTAAGGGGTAAGGGGTAGAATTGGGATTGGGCCTAAAAGTGAGAGATTTCTGAATGAAGGGTGCATTCCTAGATTTTGAAAATAACTAAAGGAAACACACTCTACCATCTATTATAATTTATTAAACATCAACCTTGAACAACAGAAATTAAAACATGCAATGCCTAAAATGAACAGTGACTTTTTATTATAAAAAGTTAAAATAAATAACTTTGTTTGTTTGTTTGGAAACAAACAAACAAACAAACAAACAAACAAACAAACAAAAAAAATCTATGTTTTTCATATTGTCTCTTTTAAATAAAATAACTTTTGGATATCCTATAAATAATATTTTAAACAGTGCATTTCTTCCATTTTCTGTAAACAAATATTTTAATGTAAATAATAATTTTACTGTAGTATCATCTCAAGGCATCTCTGGTGCAGCTTCCAATCATCATCAATGTAGGACAAAGTAGAGTCCCGGCTGGGTCAGTTGGCATTTCTGTGTGGATTTTTCATGTTCTCCCCGTGTTCGAATGGGTTTTCTCCAGGTGGTCCAGTTTCCCCCATAGGGTGAATTGGGTAAGCTTAATTGTCCGTAGCGTATGTGTGTATGTCCTGGTCCTCCAGGTTGGGGGTTGAGCGTTGGCTAATAACCCACCTTGGAAAAAAATTTATATTACGAAATTTCAATATGGTGCGGCTAAATATCGATATAAACGGCCCTGGGAGTTAGTAAAGAATATAAAAGCTGAAAAAATTGGAAGTTCTATTGCCCATTTTAAGTTATCCATATTTAAACATTTAAGTTATCTGTACTTAAACATTTAAGTTAATTCAGTGAAGAGACCACATTTGGGCAGCTCAATTAATTGAGTTGTCGATATCCCATTACTCAAACAAAGTGAGGGAATCACTTTCCTCAAATCATTTGAGTAGTTTACAGTGTACCATGTTTCTGGCATCACGACTCATGAATGGTTGCCAGAGCATCTCTATACGCAGTTGGTAATGCGTTATGATGACTTGTTGCTATGTGGTTGCTGGGGGGTTTGCATCACATAATAACTGTTGCAAATAAACAAAAGGCCATTTCACAGTCTCTATGATATTCTGATCTGTCTTTTCTTCAGTGCATGTCTATAGAGTTTCCTTTTTAATCGCCCACTGGGATAAAAGGTCAGATCGGATGGAATATATAAATAATAGCACACCTCTCCGCAACAATCCATATGAGCTGAGATATCACCACAAAGTCGTGGGAAGGAAAGTTCAAAGCTCTAACTTTAGAAGAATGTGCTATAATAATATTGACTCTTGCCATAGCAAGAATCTATAAAAAAAACTAGTAGATTGGAGTGTAGGAGGCTCTATGTCTGTGAGTGCTCCACCATTCAACACATCTGCCAGTTTAAAGTGAACTGATTCAAAAGGCAGTACTGCTTGAAATGGCGTAAACATCATCAGAGCATGTTTTGGTCATGTCCCAGCCTGCTTTTGACAATCTCCTGTTCCAAGCCACCGTTAACCCTCAACTAATGGAGTGAGCTAGAGCCGTTACTGTCAGTTTAAGATACATTCACAGAGAGTCCAAGAGACCACTGACTGCCCACAGAGCCACGGATGGTAGCTCTGATACTGAATCTCTCTACAGCATGTGAATCATGCAAATTATCATGACTCACATTAATATATAAAGCAAGGTCATAATGGGTTTATACAAGTCAACATATACTGTACTGTGTATAGGGCGCTTGCTATGAAATTGATTTAATTTTCTTTCTCTGTTTTATTTTTTTCCTCACAATTTGGGAATTTCATTTATTCATTCATTAATTTTTTTTCGACTTAGTCCCTTTAATAATCTGGGGTCACCACAGCGGAATAAACCACCAACTTATACATTATGTGTTTTACACAGCGGATGCCCTTCTAGCTGTAACCCATCTCTGGGAAACGTCCATACACACTCATTCCCACACATACACTACGAACAATTTAGCCTACCCAATTCACCAATACCACGTCTTTCAACTTGTGGCGGAAACTGGAGTACCTGGAGGAACACCACGCAACCACAGGGGGGAACATGCAAACTCCACACAGAAATGCCAACTGACCCAGTCGGGGCTCGAACTAGCGACCTTCTTGCTGTGAGGTAAACGAGCTACTCACTATGCCAACCGTGGCACCAATTTGAGAATTTATTTTATTATTTATGATTTATTAGTTCTAAATAATTGTTATAATTATTTAATTTCATTTGTTAAATTAAATGTTACCAGATCAAAATTATGTCTAATTCAAAATAGCAAACAAATTGACTATAAGAACAAATGCATTCAAAGTTAAACAGATTGTTCCATATTCTGTTTAATATTAATGTATTTTCTGGATGACATTTTAATGGTTTCATTCCTTTTTCATAAACAAAATGTATGTGTGACTAATTTAATTCTTTAAATTTGTACAGATTTTATGATAATTCAATAACAGGGCTGTAATTAGGGCTCTATTTTCATTAATTATTTGATTTGTTTTCATTTGTTTTAGGTTCTAGACAAATGTAACTGACTTAACACACATGTATAATAAAAACTGTACGTATAAAAATGTATTGAAAAAATGTTTTTAAAAATGTTTGAAACTTTTTAAATATTTTTAAAAAATGAAAAGGATTTTAAGCAACATACACTAAAAATAAACTATTCTTTTGATAAACTGTAATGCAAAAATACTATCTAAAAATATATAAATCATTATTAAAAGTAATATTGAAAAAATATGTTTATTACAACAAAACTTTGTGGTAGAAAAATAAAGGTTACTAAAAAATACTTAAAAAGGCGGCAACACCGAAGCTCCAAAAATACCAATTTATTAAATTAAAAGGCTAACACAAAATATGTAACGCCTGTGGATATATTTTTGCACTTTTTGCTGTTTAGCTGAGCACCCATTAAGGGTGATGTGCGTGCTTTTGTGCAGTTTTTACAAAAAAAAAAAAACTTGTATTATTTCTGGCACTGTATGCCTTCTCTGTTCTATTGCAGGAAAGTCGATGAACATTCAGTCCAAAACAAACCAGAAGCAAAGCATAAACAAAACACAAGAGATCTGCTGCATAAGTAACACAATAAAACACCGCTGTAACATGAATTTATCACTGCTACTCTCAAAGTCGACGGTGTTGGCTACTAAATACAGAAATCCAAAGACTGAGAGAGACATAGTACTTCACACATTCACACTAACATAGCATATACTAACACACAAACACACGGCTGGTGCCATCAAATTAAGAAGAACTCAGGATGGTGCCAGTGGGTTTCATTACACAATCGGAAGTGAAGCCCACCCACTCCATCTGACCTTGATAGTAGGATTGCCAAGAGTATTTCATTTCCTCAGCTTCCTTTCAACACCTCCATCAGCCTTCCAGAAGCCACAAATCCACCGAGCTTTCAGTGATGAAGCCTTCTGAGATCACATTAACAATTAAATTGAGAAGAAGAGTGCATTTACAGGAGAACTAAAGACCTCTGCTCTGAGGCTTGATGCTGATCTTTACACTCTTAAAAATAAATCTGTGGTTCTGCGAGGAATGTTTAATATCCGTAGAAGCTTTCCATTTCATAAAATGAGGGGGCAAAGGTGAATTAGATTATTAATATTTTCTACATAGTATTAAATATATTATGAACTGTTCACTGAATAATTGGTAAAGGAATGGTTCACCAGCCAAAAAAATTCTCCCATTCACAAAAACAATATCTTTAAGAGGACAGTAAATGGATCTTCAATGGCATCCCCGAATAGGACAGTGTGAAATTCTGAAGTCCTGAGTGCTGAGTCCTATTGATGCTGATACCCTGTGTGAACTAGGTGTAACTGAGATACTTTTATTATACTTTATTATTTTAACTTTAAAGAATGATTTCTTTATCTTTACCCTTATAGAAATTGTGCTAGTTGTGAATGGTGTTTAAGATTTGCAAAAATGCAGACAGCGCCCTCTAGTGGATTTGCTATCTGAAACGTGCAACAAAAAAGTACCTGGAAAATATTATATGTTTGGCGAAGGCACATACTTCCGAAGAGCATGGGCTAGAGTCATGATGATTATATAAAAGGTGGATGTGGCTCTGGAAGTCCAAATTTTTAAAATAACACATAACGAGATGAGACGATCCCAAGGTTCCCTAATCCTGGACCACGCTGTATCCTGAGCAGCTGTTTGGTGCATGGTGGAGTAGACAGCATGAGACTGACCCTCCAAGGACAGACGAGCCTGGAGTTCTCCAGCCTCTGGTGCCTAGACTGCATCTCTGCACAAGACCTCTGGTCATAGGAGAAATGGTTGTGCCCAACTGAGCCTGGTTTCTCTTGAGGTTTTTTAATTCTTCCTTTTCGCCAATTGGTGAAGTTTTTTCCTCGCCACTGGCTTGCATGGTTCGGGACTTGTAGAGCTGTGCATCGATGGATTTGCTTTAGTGAATATTAAACCACACTGAACTGAACTAAACTGAACTCCAACACTGAAAACTGGAATGAACTATACAAATAAAGGTGAATTGAATTAAATTGAAAATGTTGTTTATCCTATAATTACCCATAACTTCAGTTGAGAGTTTGAAATAAATCATTCTGTCAGATGATTCCGTAGTTGTGTGTTTATTAGTCACAATGAGTCAATAAAAGCAGTTAAATCTTCTGCTCTGTTTAATTTCGTGTCTATTCTTTGTGGCATTTTCTTTCGTTTTCGCACAAAATCGCCCTCTGGCCTTCAGAGGAGATTTACCCGTAATTACAGAGCTGTGTTTCCATGACAAGATGTGCATGATAATAACAGCTTTTGCTGAATTGCAATCTCGATTTCATTTCAAATAATCGTGAAGCCCTAATTCCCAATGAGCAGGGCTACAAATCCATATTGCATAAGGGCCGCAGCATTGTTTGTGGCTCTTCCTTGGTGAAATATGATTCTATAAAAGATGGCAGGCAGATTGGAATTGGTAGGCGGCATGAGCTGTGTGGGGATAAACATCCATGCTTAAGACGCTTCCTAATCTGATTAAGGTAAACGGCTCATCCAATGATACCTGACAAAGTTAAGACTTATTAGAGCATAGCTGGCCAGTTCTGCTGCAATGAAACACCAAAGCATGAAGCTCTACAGTGCATCTGATTCAATTCAATCCATCCCATGAGAGCATGTAGCCTCAGGATAGCCTTCGAGTGCTGGGGAAACTCTTCCTTCTGAACTCTTTTAGCATGCCATGTTCCAATACGCTATTTATAGAGAGCAGAGCATGATGGGGGAAGCCTGAGATGTCTACATTAATCATAATAATGCGTATGGAGCTGATGCTTTTAACACAGCAACATTTCTAATATTCTCAAAATCTGAATTATAATACAAAGATGTTTTCAACATTGATAATTTTTAAGATTTATTTTTATAAAGCATGTTTGTATGATTTGTAAAGGAACAAGATTCTGAAGACTTCTAATAATTTAGTTTTGTCATCACAGGAATAAAAACAACTTTTCTTTAAGTTTGTAATGTATTTCACGATAGTATTTTTACAACTTTTTAACAGTGTTTTTAATCATGTAATAAATGCAGTCTTGAATTTAGTTCAAGTAACGTGTGATTAAATCAACACCTCCATTTTTTTATTGAAAATAAATTGTTTAGTTAATTGTAATGGTTTTATTATTTAATAATGAGTAATTTAGTAGTTTTATAACAAATGCATAGTCATTTGTTATCCAAGTTACGTTAGTTCATCTTTGAAAACAACAATAAAAATGTGATCATACTGTAATCACAAGCAAATCAGTAAAATGCTTATTAGTGTTTTTTATATAACGGACATTATTACTTGCAGCATTTGAAATATATTTTGTGACTTAATTTTCCCCTCAAAAATATATATAATATGTTAACACCAGTGCTTTCTTACAGAAGAAAAAACAAATCTAACTAAACATCACAATCCATCATAACCCACTGCTAGGTTTGCAAACATCATCCCTTCACACCGTGATCCCTGCATAAAGCTAATAAACTATAATATCACAAGCCAAATAAACCAAACAGAACAGACGCCAGCCAGAGAGATGGATGTTACAGGGACTGTTTTTACAGTTGGTTGAATAACAGTGTTTCATGCTGATTGTATGATGTCATTATGTGCTTCCTGACATTAGCTGGCCAATTCCCTAGCACTCAAGCTATGCGAGTTTTTGTGGACTGACAAAACAAGACCTCATGCCTAGCAAACAAACATAATGTGTACTCTAATCAACCAGAGTTATGAGCACACATTTGCAATTTGCTGCTCACCCAGAGCCCAAAAAAAAGCCATCAAGCTACATATGGTTTGCAATGCCTACAATTGCAGCAGAAATAAAAAATGACAGAGAGTATTCCTAAATAAAGTGGCAAGGAGACTGCATAACCTTGACTGGCCATTTTTCTTAGAGTCTTAAGGGTAAAAAGCTTTTAACTGGACCAATAGTCCCAAAGACCTCATCCATCACTTGTGCCTAAAACCGAATTCATTTTATCACTTGTGACCGTGTTTGTCCCGAAACCCTTAACAATAAGATTCCATCACCTACTTCGTTAAACTCAATCCATTATGCATAAAGGTTCAATCCATAAGCACAACACCAGCGCCGCACTCAAAACAAGACATGCATCTGTCAGACTCTTCTTTGCTTACAATGAAACCGATAGGCTTCTGAAAATAGCCCCATCTGGTTTGAAATATTCAGCAAGTGTGGCTGACATCCAAGGCCACTGGGTTAAGGAAGCTTTTCACCATACGAGGGGGCCGGTGTGCAAAGCTTCATTTTGGAAAAGGGGAGGTTGCGTTTCTGCATGACAACCCTTGAAAGCTTTGCTTCATTATCCTTTTTAGTTGTAGCTAGGAGACAGTGGCATCTTTTAATGAGATTCTTTAAATGTAATCTCTGAGAGAGCTTTGGGTATCAAGAGCTGTAATGGGAATTCTCGCCATACAAAACCAATGTTTTTGATGCATCAAGCAAAGCTGTTGAAAGTGTCCATATACTGTACTTTAACAGGACAGCGGGTTCCGCACTCAAAACTAAAAAAATTCCGTCCTCATTTACTTGTTCTAAACCTGTTTGACTTTCTCTCTTCTCCTGAACTTAAAAGAAGATCATTTGAAAGAAAGCTGAAAACCTGGAAGCAGTGACTTCCATATTGAGTAAAAAAATACAATGCTATGCTTACAGGTTTTCAGCTTTCCTCAAAAGCCCCTAGAGAGTGAGTAAAGTTTTCATTTTTTGATTAACTATCCTTTTATGTTCAGGTTAAATGAAACGTTCACGTTTAACTCAATCAGCAGTATTTGATCTGCCATGGTTATTGTGATATAATCAAAATGTTGAGGTAAAATGTACCTTGTTTATTTGCAAAAAGAAATAAAATTAGCTACGATCAACTGTGGTTTATAATTTTATAAAACACTTACATTCATTATGTTCTAGAAAAGTGTTTTTTTTTGGCTGTATAGGTGTTTAATAGGGCTGCAATATGGACAAAATAATCATATTGCGATTTTTTTGAACAAATATTGCGATTTTATTTGCAATTTTGGCAACTGTTTTTGCTTTTTCAAACAAGCTACACACATGCATTCTAAATGTATTCAGTGTACAAGAAGTGCATAACAAAACATTTCACAATGAAATAACATAGTAGTTTAAGTTTAATAAATAAAACTAGTAAAACTGTCTTTAAAACAGACAACATGAAATAAATGAAGATTAACTAACCTCAACTCTAGTTTAAAAACATACTGTACACAGTAGTACTAACTGCTTGATAAACAAAACTGTAATAAATTGTCTTAAAACACAACATGAAAAATAAAGATTAACTAACCTCAATTCCAGCTATAACAATAAATAAAAAATAAAAAAGTAAATCAAAACCACCTATTCGGTTCTCCCGCTCAACTTCGTCGTGCGCAGAGTGAGCTCTGATTGGTTAACATCTTTCTCCCGCTCAGCTTAGCTGTAATTGCCTGGTGTGATGCGTCAGCTCTGATTGGTTAACATATTGAAATCATGAGCACAAGAACGTGAACAAAAATCTAAATAAATGAATAGATAAAACTGTAGCCTTTGCAATTTAGAAATTGCATGTGCTTAAATCACGATTTTTTGCGATTGCGATTAATTGCAGAGCCCTAGTGTTTGAATATAAATAAAATTGGAAAAGAAAAGGAAGAAAATGAGGGCCAATTATGTTAATTCGATAACTATATTGAGACCAATAAATACAAATATTGACGTATAAACTGAGTATTGGCATTCATAGAAGAACAAAAAATACTGAGGAAGCCATCATGGCTACCAGTTTTCAAATTTCTTCAAAATATCTTCTTTGTTCAACATAAGAAACAAGCTCACACAGGTTTGGAATTAGTAAATAATGACAGATGTTTTGGTTAAACTACCTTTAAAATGTGTCCATATATTTATTGATAGTTTCAATGTTGCCACAGGAGTTCATTCACTTTGTAAGCGGTGGCAGCTGTACACTTGATTTTGGAGTGTTCTCGTTCCTGCTGCTGAAACATGCCTGTGCATAAATTAAGATTCATTCAGGATCCCCACTTCACCACTTCATTGCAAAAGCAGAACACGGCCGACTGACAAGCTCACCAATGTACCAAAAGAGCCAACCATGGGTCGCCAACATTTTACTGCACGTCTGTGAACCTGATACCGAAATCAAACATAGCAGGCATCCCGTCTCAGTTCAAATCAAAGGCCATGCTGAACTGTATTTGGAAGACACTGACACCAGGACATGAGGGATTCCTCTGTTATGTGATCCTCTCTGGCAAACCTCTCATAGTGGAGGCATCCACAACTAACTGATCCAACTTCATCGCAGGGGAGCACTGAGAGGTCGCTTTACATCCCAAAACCAGACCCTGTCCTTCTGCTTCGCTCTCATCGTGTAAGCCCCCCAACACGTGGACTACCATCTGCTTGTGCTCTCAGAAACTGTAAAACGTTTATATTGTGTCGTTGTCCTCAAAAAAAGCAGCAGACCGCCACATGAAAAACATTTGTGAGATTTATTTACTCACATTAATTTGTTCGGGCTAATCTCATAAACTCATCTCACTTTAGTGCGTGTTGGGTTGATTTCAGCAGGCGCAAGACCTCCATGGGGCTAAACGTTCTCCTGAGAACTACTCAAACGAAGACGCAATTATAAAAAGCTGATAACTTGTTTCTCTCAGAGTCTATGGAAGGGAATTCAATACCACATTGTTTTCGATCAAATATAACACACCGGAAAAGCCTGTGTTTAACCGCATTAGGCTTCAGATGGCGACCACAACAACTCAAAATATGTCAGGAGCGCTTGGGAAAGTGCCAGGCTGGAGGAGAAGATATTGATTTGCTGGGCAGACTCCCTGAAGTTTTTAGTGAGTAAAATAAATCTTAATTTAGAAGCAGTCCAAAATTGAAATAGGAAATCAACTGAGACACGATGAATTCCACAAGCGATGTTACAGACATATGCTTCCGTTACAAACAGCAAATCTGAAATAACTCTATTATTTACAATTTACTTAAAACTCACTATTTATCCCAAGTCATAAAAGAAGCCAAATGATTACTACTAGCATCACCGGTGGCCTTCAAGTGAACTGCAGCACAAGCGGTTAAAAAAAGGTTTGAAAAACTTTCAAAGCAAATTGTTATATGAATATAACAAACATCCAGATGCTGTTCACACTGCTGAGAGCAACATTTGGATGATGCTCATTTCCTTCTTGATAACAAAATAAAATGTACAACAAAAATGACAGTGGTGGGAAAATAGCAGAATTCTCTGAAAGCATCTGATTATAGTAATGATGTTGAAAGATGGCATTTAAATTTGCACATCTATAGTATTAACATATGATTATTATGAGTGTGCATGAGTATTATCAAGTATAATGGAGAATACAGGCTATATAGGTTTTGTGAGGCTATATTTTGAATAAATGCCTTTCACACATTGACAGTACGGTACAGTACAGAGTGGCTCTTTCGGCATTATTTGATTTTAAGCATTTGTTTCATTTATCAGAATCGAAGAGAGGATGTATGTCACATCCTTTTGATTTTCCTAGCAGAAATGCTCTTAGTCTTTCACATGAAAAGTTGTCAACAGGCTTTCAAAACAACCTAGGATGTCAAAGTTTTTTTTTTTTTTTATCAGAATCTGTGGAATACACCACAATTCTTGTCTACAGCCACTTTAAATGTTTTTCTTAGCATCTATAATGATTTTCTACATTAACAAGATAAAGAGAGTTTATAAAATCATCAACAACACTACCTTATCATACAGTAATTTCTGAGCATAAGAAACACTAAAATACCACAGCACCACAAACAGTTAGAATGGCAAAGCCAGTTCATGGTGCTTTGATTTCAGGTTCAGTGGCATTAAATAATTTGATCCGCTTATTGAGGCTCCAGCACAAGCGTCAAGACTGTTTACTGTGAGCGAGTACAGTGCATTCATGTTAAACACATTGTTGCTTAATACTGTACCACAAAGAGACGGGCAGCAGGCTGGAAACTGTAGTTTTGAGACTCTCAGTAAAGAACTGGCAACCATACATTATTTTCATATTGAGAACGTGCTTAAAAATATATTTGGCATGGATGGTTCCATAAGAACCTTTTACATCCATAGAAATGTTTAATTTCACAAAAGGTTCTTCAGTGTAGAAAAAGGTTATTTAGGTTATTAAATTGATCTATACAATATGCAAAACAATGTTTCTTTGAAGAGCCTTTTACTAAAAAGGCTATTTGGATGCCCTTCTATTTGGTTCTCCCTGACAGGTATATTTTTAATGATTTTATTAAAAATATATGATTTTTTCAAATAGACTTTCAATAAATATTATGGTAATTTAGAGTTGTTTCTTTTGCAGAAAATGACAGTGGTCAAATGTTTTCATTTCTTGTGATTGAAAAACAGATATTTACAAAATAAGGCGAAAAATATGTTTTATTTAAAAACAACTCGTCTATATTGGCATTTTGAGCATTATTATAGTAGGTTTATTTGAAATTAAGAAGAAATATTATCAGACCTTTATAGAGTCAAATAAATATCAATATTTTACTCAAACCCCTACCTAAATCCTGTAAATCTAGATAAACTAAGAATTGTCAAGTGGTCCCCCAATTTTTCATGCATAAATAAATAATTAATAATAATTGATTTAAACAATATATATTAATGTTATCAGCAGCAAAGCCGCAGCTGATTCCGCTGTCAAAACAAAAACATCATCCATCTAGTCACATTCACAGCCAAACGCCTTACCTTTTTCTTGGCAAGAAGAAAGGATCTCTTCCTCCTTTGGATTTGCTACCTGGGTAATGATGGACGTGTTGTCCATGGAAACGGGATTTTATTCCTCCTCGGTCACTTATGTTTTGATAATTTTCGGCTAGCCTGATGCTAGCGAGCTAGCGGTGTGAGTCCAGATGGCAGACGCACCATACATGCATTCACCGCACACGATCTTCCAGCACCGCATCCAAATAAACACACGCACGCACACACACACGCACGCACACACACCGCACAAGCAGCAGATCCTCCTGTCAGACTGCAGAAACCAGCAACATGTCAGCCTTCATGTCCTGTGAGGTCTATGGAGATCAGTGACACAGTGTGTAATAACAAAGAGTCTGATCTGCAGCCGCTCTTTCTCTCCCCGAGTGTGTGTGTGTGTGTGTGTGTGTGTGTGTGTGTGTGTGTGTGTGTGCGAGCGGGCGCGCGCACCCAAACACTAATAATGTGACCGTGTGAAACAAGGATTTGAAACAATGTAGCCTACTGTGGCAATAACAACTACTTGATGTTGGAAAGACCTGAAAATTCATGGGGGAATGAAGGTAAGGCACTGCAAGTGAGTATGGTAAAAAAATTAAATAGGCCTAATAAATTAATAAAAAGGTGAATCAGTCAAATGATGTATGCACATATCCCAAAATAAAACCCAAGTAAAATAAATAAACTTTGAAGTTTGGTGTATGTATTTATTTATGGCTCATTGACACAAGTTGATAATGCAACAAAACGTAAAAGTGATTTTTTTATACATGTTTTAAAACACACAGAGAGAGAGGGAGAGAGAGAGAGAGAGAGGGAGAGAGAGAGAGAGAGAGGGAGAGAGAGGGAGAGAGAGAGAGAGAG
>CAIGQQ010030915.1:0-13108 GCA_903798035.1 Danio albolineatus | reverse complement strand
TATTGAATTCAAGAATAATAACATCACTGCATTGAAGAAAAAAAAAACAATAACAAAAAAAATTTAAGGGAAAAAAAACAAAAAACAAAAGAAACAACAAAACCATTACAAAGCCTCAATCATTATACCCCTAAGAATTGGGACAGCACTTCAACACCTGCACACGTCATTATATGTCATCGTGATCTCTTGCTTCATATGAGATCAGATGATCACGGCTGCTGGAGTTATTCCAGTTGTGTTATTTTTTGGTGTTTATTTTCAGGAAATCACTGAAGGCATATATTATGTTATAATAACGATCTAATTTGGCGATATGATCGGAACTGTACTGTGTATTTATACAGTGGCCATATTTATCTATGTAAACACACGAAAACAACATTAACATTATAGCAGACACTGTAAAAAGCTCATTCCCAGCCACTAGACATTACTGACAGGGTACTCGAGTGTCATCGTGTGTCAGAATGTTGTGGGACTGCTGTACATGAGTTATGATTATGGATTATAGATTGCGAAATTTAGCTTTTTTTTGCGTTTTTTTTTTTTAAAGCATGACGGTAAAACACAAACACTGTTATGAATATATTAAAACATGTGTTTGTTTGTCGTAAAAATTCATAATAATGACAAAAAATACAAATTTGTGTGATCTCCTTACTTCTGGGTTCAGTTGTGGCAGGTGTATTCTGGGAAATTTTCTTACCCCTCCATTTTAAGTGTGGTCCTGAAAAATCTTGGTTTGAAGGGGTGTATACCCCATGCCCTTAGCCCTACACCTTCAAGCTAAAGAGAATTGGGACACCACTACCCCTTGACGTGAACGCGCAAAAAGAGGGGTAGGGGTAAGGGGTAAGGGGTAGAATTGGGATTGGGCCTAAAAGTGAGAGATTTCTGAATGAAGGGTGCATTCCTAGATTTTGAAAATAACTAAAGGAAACACACTCTACCATCTATTATAATTTATTAAACATCAACCTTGAACAACAGAAATTAAAACATGCAATGCCTAAAATGAACAGTGACTTTTTATTATAAAAAGTTAAAATAAATAACTTTGTTTGTTTGTTTGGAAACAAACAAACAAACAAACAAACAAACAAACAAACAAAAAAAATCTATGTTTTTCATATTGTCTCTTTTAAATAAAATAACTTTTGGATATCCTATAAATAATATTTTAAACAGTGCATTTCTTCCATTTTCTGTAAACAAATATTTTAATGTAAATAATAATTTTACTGTAGTATCATCTCAAGGCATCTCTGGTGCAGCTTCCAATCATCATCAATGTAGGACAAAGTAGAGTCCCGGCTGGGTCAGTTGGCATTTCTGTGTGGATTTTTCATGTTCTCCCCGTGTTCGAATGGGTTTTCTCCAGGTGGTCCAGTTTCCCCCATAGGGTGAATTGGGTAAGCTTAATTGTCCGTAGCGTATGTGTGTATGTCCTGGTCCTCCAGGTTGGGGGTTGAGCGTTGGCTAATAACCCACCTTGGAAAAAAATTTATATTACGAAATTTCAATATGGTGCGGCTAAATATCGATATAAACGGCCCTGGGAGTTAGTAAAGAATATAAAAGCTGAAAAAATTGGAAGTTCTATTGCCCATTTTAAGTTATCCATATTTAAACATTTAAGTTATCTGTACTTAAACATTTAAGTTAATTCAGTGAAGAGACCACATTTGGGCAGCTCAATTAATTGAGTTGTCGATATCCCATTACTCAAACAAAGTGAGGGAATCACTTTCCTCAAATCATTTGAGTAGTTTACAGTGTACCATGTTTCTGGCATCACGACTCATGAATGGTTGCCAGAGCATCTCTATACGCAGTTGGTAATGCGTTATGATGACTTGTTGCTATGTGGTTGCTGGGGGGTTTGCATCACATAATAACTGTTGCAAATAAACAAAAGGCCATTTCACAGTCTCTATGATATTCTGATCTGTCTTTTCTTCAGTGCATGTCTATAGAGTTTCCTTTTTAATCGCCCACTGGGATAAAAGGTCAGATCGGATGGAATATATAAATAATAGCACACCTCTCCGCAACAATCCATATGAGCTGAGATATCACCACAAAGTCGTGGGAAGGAAAGTTCAAAGCTCTAACTTTAGAAGAATGTGCTATAATAATATTGACTCTTGCCATAGCAAGAATCTATAAAAAAAACTAGTAGATTGGAGTGTAGGAGGCTCTATGTCTGTGAGTGCTCCACCATTCAACACATCTGCCAGTTTAAAGTGAACTGATTCAAAAGGCAGTACTGCTTGAAATGGCGTAAACATCATCAGAGCATGTTTTGGTCATGTCCCAGCCTGCTTTTGACAATCTCCTGTTCCAAGCCACCGTTAACCCTCAACTAATGGAGTGAGCTAGAGCCGTTACTGTCAGTTTAAGATACATTCACAGAGAGTCCAAGAGACCACTGACTGCCCACAGAGCCACGGATGGTAGCTCTGATACTGAATCTCTCTACAGCATGTGAATCATGCAAATTATCATGACTCACATTAATATATAAAGCAAGGTCATAATGGGTTTATACAAGTCAACATATACTGTACTGTGTATAGGGCGCTTGCTATGAAATTGATTTAATTTTCTTTCTCTGTTTTATTTTTTTCCTCACAATTTGGGAATTTCATTTATTCATTCATTAATTTTTTTTCGACTTAGTCCCTTTAATAATCTGGGGTCACCACAGCGGAATAAACCACCAACTTATACATTATGTGTTTTACACAGCGGATGCCCTTCTAGCTGTAACCCATCTCTGGGAAACGTCCATACACACTCATTCCCACACATACACTACGAACAATTTAGCCTACCCAATTCACCAATACCACGTCTTTCAACTTGTGGCGGAAACTGGAGTACCTGGAGGAACACCACGCAACCACAGGGGGGAACATGCAAACTCCACACAGAAATGCCAACTGACCCAGTCGGGGCTCGAACTAGCGACCTTCTTGCTGTGAGGTAAACGAGCTACTCACTATGCCAACCGTGGCACCAATTTGAGAATTTATTTTATTATTTATGATTTATTAGTTCTAAATAATTGTTATAATTATTTAATTTCATTTGTTAAATTAAATGTTACCAGATCAAAATTATGTCTAATTCAAAATAGCAAACAAATTGACTATAAGAACAAATGCATTCAAAGTTAAACAGATTGTTCCATATTCTGTTTAATATTAATGTATTTTCTGGATGACATTTTAATGGTTTCATTCCTTTTTCATAAACAAAATGTATGTGTGACTAATTTAATTCTTTAAATTTGTACAGATTTTATGATAATTCAATAACAGGGCTGTAATTAGGGCTCTATTTTCATTAATTATTTGATTTGTTTTCATTTGTTTTAGGTTCTAGACAAATGTAACTGACTTAACACACATGTATAATAAAAACTGTACGTATAAAAATGTATTGAAAAAATGTTTTTAAAAATGTTTGAAACTTTTTAAATATTTTTAAAAAATGAAAAGGATTTTAAGCAACATACACTAAAAATAAACTATTCTTTTGATAAACTGTAATGCAAAAATACTATCTAAAAATATATAAATCATTATTAAAAGTAATATTGAAAAAATATGTTTATTACAACAAAACTTTGTGGTAGAAAAATAAAGGTTACTAAAAAATACTTAAAAAGGCGGCAACACCGAAGCTCCAAAAATACCAATTTATTAAATTAAAAGGCTAACACAAAATATGTAACGCCTGTGGATATATTTTTGCACTTTTTGCTGTTTAGCTGAGCACCCATTAAGGGTGATGTGCGTGCTTTTGTGCAGTTTTTACAAAAAAAAAAAACTTGTATTATTTCTGGCACTGTATGCCTTCTCTGTTCTATTGCAGGAAAGTCGATGAACATTCAGTCCAAAACAAACCAGAAGCAAAGCATAAACAAAACACAAGAGATCTGCTGCATAAGTAACACAATAAAACACCGCTGTAACATGAATTTATCACTGCTACTCTCAAAGTCGACGGTGTTGGCTACTAAATACAGAAATCCAAAGACTGAGAGAGACATAGTACTTCACACATTCACACTAACATAGCATATACTAACACACAAACACACGGCTGGTGCCATCAAATTAAGAAGAACTCAGGATGGTGCCAGTGGGTTTCATTACACAATCGGAAGTGAAGCCCACCCACTCCATCTGACCTTGATAGTAGGATTGCCAAGAGTATTTCATTTCCTCAGCTTCCTTTCAACACCTCCATCAGCCTTCCAGAAGCCACAAATCCACCGAGCTTTCAGTGATGAAGCCTTCTGAGATCACATTAACAATTAAATTGAGAAGAAGAGTGCATTTACAGGAGAACTAAAGACCTCTGCTCTGAGGCTTGATGCTGATCTTTACACTCTTAAAAATAAATCTGTGGTTCTGCGAGGAATGTTTAATATCCGTAGAAGCTTTCCATTTCATAAAATGAGGGGGCAAAGGTGAATTAGATTATTAATATTTTCTACATAGTATTAAATATATTATGAACTGTTCACTGAATAATTGGTAAAGGAATGGTTCACCAGCCAAAAAAATTCTCCCATTCACAAAAACAATATCTTTAAGAGGACAGTAAATGGATCTTCAATGGCATCCCCGAATAGGACAGTGTGAAATTCTGAAGTCCTGAGTGCTGAGTCCTATTGATGCTGATACCCTGTGTGAACTAGGTGTAACTGAGATACTTTTATTATACTTTATTATTTTAACTTTAAAGAATGATTTCTTTATCTTTACCCTTATAGAAATTGTGCTAGTTGTGAATGGTGTTTAAGATTTGCAAAAATGCAGACAGCGCCCTCTAGTGGATTTGCTATCTGAAACGTGCAACAAAAAAGTACCTGGAAAATATTATATGTTTGGCGAAGGCACATACTTCCGAAGAGCATGGGCTAGAGTCATGATGATTATATAAAAGGTGGATGTGGCTCTGGAAGTCCAAATTTTTAAAATAACACATAACGAGATGAGACGATCCCAAGGTTCCCTAATCCTGGACCACGCTGTATCCTGAGCAGCTGTTTGGTGCATGGTGGAGTAGACAGCATGAGACTGACCCTCCAAGGACAGACGAGCCTGGAGTTCTCCAGCCTCTGGTGCCTAGACTGCATCTCTGCACAAGACCTCTGGTCATAGGAGAAATGGTTGTGCCCAACTGAGCCTGGTTTCTCTTGAGGTTTTTTAATTCTTCCTTTTCGCCAATTGGTGAAGTTTTTTCCTCGCCACTGGCTTGCATGGTTCGGGACTTGTAGAGCTGTGCATCGATGGATTTGCTTTAGTGAATATTAAACCACACTGAACTGAACTAAACTGAACTCCAACACTGAAAACTGGAATGAACTATACAAATAAAGGTGAATTGAATTAAATTGAAAATGTTGTTTATCCTATAATTACCCATAACTTCAGTTGAGAGTTTGAAATAAATCATTCTGTCAGATGATTCCGTAGTTGTGTGTTTATTAGTCACAATGAGTCAATAAAAGCAGTTAAATCTTCTGCTCTGTTTAATTTCGTGTCTATTCTTTGTGGCATTTTCTTTCGTTTTCGCACAAAATCGCCCTCTGGCCTTCAGAGGAGATTTACCCGTAATTACAGAGCTGTGTTTCCATGACAAGATGTGCATGATAATAACAGCTTTTGCTGAATTGCAATCTCGATTTCATTTCAAATAATCGTGAAGCCCTAATTCCCAATGAGCAGGGCTACAAATCCATATTGCATAAGGGCCGCAGCATTGTTTGTGGCTCTTCCTTGGTGAAATATGATTCTATAAAAGATGGCAGGCAGATTGGAATTGGTAGGCGGCATGAGCTGTGTGGGGATAAACATCCATGCTTAAGACGCTTCCTAATCTGATTAAGGTAAACGGCTCATCCAATGATACCTGACAAAGTTAAGACTTATTAGAGCATAGCTGGCCAGTTCTGCTGCAATGAAACACCAAAGCATGAAGCTCTACAGTGCATCTGATTCAATTCAATCCATCCCATGAGAGCATGTAGCCTCAGGATAGCCTTCGAGTGCTGGGGAAACTCTTCCTTCTGAACTCTTTTAGCATGCCATGTTCCAATACGCTATTTATAGAGAGCAGAGCATGATGGGGGAAGCCTGAGATGTCTACATTAATCATAATAATGCGTATGGAGCTGATGCTTTTAACACAGCAACATTTCTAATATTCTCAAAATCTGAATTATAATACAAAGATGTTTTCAACATTGATAATTTTTAAGATTTATTTTTATAAAGCATGTTTGTATGATTTGTAAAGGAACAAGATTCTGAAGACTTCTAATAATTTAGTTTTGTCATCACAGGAATAAAAACAACTTTTCTTTAAGTTTGTAATGTATTTCACGATAGTATTTTTACAACTTTTTAACAGTGTTTTTAATCATGTAATAAATGCAGTCTTGAATTTAGTTCAAGTAACGTGTGATTAAATCAACACCTCCATTTTTTTATTGAAAATAAATTGTTTAGTTAATTGTAATGGTTTTATTATTTAATAATGAGTAATTTAGTAGTTTTATAACAAATGCATAGTCATTTGTTATCCAAGTTACGTTAGTTCATCTTTGAAAACAACAATAAAAATGTGATCATACTGTAATCACAAGCAAATCAGTAAAATGCTTATTAGTGTTTTTTATATAACGGACATTATTACTTGCAGCATTTGAAATATATTTTGTGACTTAATTTTCCCCTCAAAAATATATATAATATGTTAACACCAGTGCTTTCTTACAGAAGAAAAAACAAATCTAACTAAACATCACAATCCATCATAACCCACTGCTAGGTTTGCAAACATCATCCCTTCACACCGTGATCCCTGCATAAAGCTAATAAACTATAATATCACAAGCCAAATAAACCAAACAGAACAGACGCCAGCCAGAGAGATGGATGTTACAGGGACTGTTTTTACAGTTGGTTGAATAACAGTGTTTCATGCTGATTGTATGATGTCATTATGTGCTTCCTGACATTAGCTGGCCAATTCCCTAGCACTCAAGCTATGCGAGTTTTTGTGGACTGACAAAACAAGACCTCATGCCTAGCAAACAAACATAATGTGTACTCTAATCAACCAGAGTTATGAGCACACATTTGCAATTTGCTGCTCACCCAGAGCCCAAAAAAAGCCATCAAGCTACATATGGTTTGCAATGCCTACAATTGCAGCAGAAATAAAAAATGACAGAGAGTATTCCTAAATAAAGTGGCAAGGAGACTGCATAACCTTGACTGGCCATTTTTCTTAGAGTCTTAAGGGTAAAAAGCTTTTAACTGGACCAATAGTCCCAAAGACCTCATCCATCACTTGTGCCTAAAACCGAATTCATTTTATCACTTGTGACCGTGTTTGTCCCGAAACCCTTAACAATAAGATTCCATCACCTACTTCGTTAAACTCAATCCATTATGCATAAAGGTTCAATCCATAAGCACAACACCAGCGCCGCACTCAAAACAAGACATGCATCTGTCAGACTCTTCTTTGCTTACAATGAAACCGATAGGCTTCTGAAAATAGCCCCATCTGGTTTGAAATATTCAGCAAGTGTGGCTGACATCCAAGGCCACTGGGTTAAGGAAGCTTTTCACCATACGAGGGGGCCGGTGTGCAAAGCTTCATTTTGGAAAAGGGGAGGTTGCGTTTCTGCATGACAACCCTTGAAAGCTTTGCTTCATTATCCTTTTTAGTTGTAGCTAGGAGACAGTGGCATCTTTTAATGAGATTCTTTAAATGTAATCTCTGAGAGAGCTTTGGGTATCAAGAGCTGTAATGGGAATTCTCGCCATACAAAACCAATGTTTTTGATGCATCAAGCAAAGCTGTTGAAAGTGTCCATATACTGTACTTTAACAGGACAGCGGGTTCCGCACTCAAAACTAAAAAAATTCCGTCCTCATTTACTTGTTCTAAACCTGTTTGACTTTCTCTCTTCTCCTGAACTTAAAAGAAGATCATTTGAAAGAAAGCTGAAAACCTGGAAGCAGTGACTTCCATATTGAGTAAAAAAATACAATGCTATGCTTACAGGTTTTCAGCTTTCCTCAAAAGCCCCTAGAGAGTGAGTAAAGTTTTCATTTTTTGATTAACTATCCTTTTATGTTCAGGTTAAATGAAACGTTCACGTTTAACTCAATCAGCAGTATTTGATCTGCCATGGTTATTGTGATATAATCAAAATGTTGAGGTAAAATGTACCTTGTTTATTTGCAAAAAGAAATAAAATTAGCTACGATCAACTGTGGTTTATAATTTTATAAAACACTTACATTCATTATGTTCTAGAAAAGTGTTTTTTTTTGGCTGTATAGGTGTTTAATAGGGCTGCAATATGGACAAAATAATCATATTGCGATTTTTTTGAACAAATATTGCGATTTTATTTGCAATTTTGGCAACTGTTTTTGCTTTTTCAAACAAGCTACACACATGCATTCTAAATGTATTCAGTGTACAAGAAGTGCATAACAAAACATTTCACAATGAAATAACATAGTAGTTTAAGTTTAATAAATAAAACTAGTAAAACTGTCTTTAAAACAGACAACATGAAATAAATGAAGATTAACTAACCTCAACTCTAGTTTAAAAACATACTGTACACAGTAGTACTAACTGCTTGATAAACAAAACTGTAATAAATTGTCTTAAAACACAACATGAAAAATAAAGATTAACTAACCTCAATTCCAGCTATAACAATAAATAAAAAATAAAAAAGTAAATCAAAACCACCTATTCGGTTCTCCCGCTCAACTTCGTCGTGCGCAGAGTGAGCTCTGATTGGTTAACATCTTTCTCCCGCTCAGCTTAGCTGTAATTGCCTGGTGTGATGCGTCAGCTCTGATTGGTTAACATATTGAAATCATGAGCACAAGAACGTGAACAAAAATCTAAATAAATGAATAGATAAAACTGTAGCCTTTGCAATTTAGAAATTGCATGTGCTTAAATCACGATTTTTTGCGATTGCGATTAATTGCAGAGCCCTAGTGTTTGAATATAAATAAAATTGGAAAAGAAAAGGAAGAAAATGAGGGCCAATTATGTTAATTCGATAACTATATTGAGACCAATAAATACAAATATTGACGTATAAACTGAGTATTGGCATTCATAGAAGAACAAAAAATACTGAGGAAGCCATCATGGCTACCAGTTTTCAAATTTCTTCAAAATATCTTCTTTGTTCAACATAAGAAACAAGCTCACACAGGTTTGGAATTAGTAAATAATGACAGATGTTTTGGTTAAACTACCTTTAAAATGTGTCCATATATTTATTGATAGTTTCAATGTTGCCACAGGAGTTCATTCACTTTGTAAGCGGTGGCAGCTGTACACTTGATTTTGGAGTGTTCTCGTTCCTGCTGCTGAAACATGCCTGTGCATAAATTAAGATTCATTCAGGATCCCCACTTCACCACTTCATTGCAAAAGCAGAACACGGCCGACTGACAAGCTCACCAATGTACCAAAAGAGCCAACCATGGGTCGCCAACATTTTACTGCACGTCTGTGAACCTGATACCGAAATCAAACATAGCAGGCATCCCGTCTCAGTTCAAATCAAAGGCCATGCTGAACTGTATTTGGAAGACACTGACACCAGGACATGAGGGATTCCTCTGTTATGTGATCCTCTCTGGCAAACCTCTCATAGTGGAGGCATCCACAACTAACTGATCCAACTTCATCGCAGGGGAGCACTGAGAGGTCGCTTTACATCCCAAAACCAGACCCTGTCCTTCTGCTTCGCTCTCATCGTGTAAGCCCCCCAACACGTGGACTACCATCTGCTTGTGCTCTCAGAAACTGTAAAACGTTTATATTGTGTCGTTGTCCTCAAAAAAAGCAGCAGACCGCCACATGAAAAACATTTGTGAGATTTATTTACTCACATTAATTTGTTCGGGCTAATCTCATAAACTCATCTCACTTTAGTGCGTGTTGGGTTGATTTCAGCAGGCGCAAGACCTCCATGGGGCTAAACGTTCTCCTGAGAACTACTCAAACGAAGACGCAATTATAAAAAGCTGATAACTTGTTTCTCTCAGAGTCTATGGAAGGGAATTCAATACCACATTGTTTTCGATCAAATATAACACACCGGAAAAGCCTGTGTTTAACCGCATTAGGCTTCAGATGGCGACCACAACAACTCAAAATATGTCAGGAGCGCTTGGGAAAGTGCCAGGCTGGAGGAGAAGATATTGATTTGCTGGGCAGACTCCCTGAAGTTTTTAGTGAGTAAAATAAATCTTAATTTAGAAGCAGTCCAAAATTGAAATAGGAAATCAACTGAGACACGATGAATTCCACAAGCGATGTTACAGACATATGCTTCCGTTACAAACAGCAAATCTGAAATAACTCTATTATTTACAATTTACTTAAAACTCACTATTTATCCCAAGTCATAAAAGAAGCCAAATGATTACTACTAGCATCACCGGTGGCCTTCAAGTGAACTGCAGCACAAGCGGTTAAAAAAAGGTTTGAAAAACTTTCAAAGCAAATTGTTATATGAATATAACAAACATCCAGATGCTGTTCACACTGCTGAGAGCAACATTTGGATGATGCTCATTTCCTTCTTGATAACAAAATAAAATGTACAACAAAAATGACAGTGGTGGGAAAATAGCAGAATTCTCTGAAAGCATCTGATTATAGTAATGATGTTGAAAGATGGCATTTAAATTTGCACATCTATAGTATTAACATATGATTATTATGAGTGTGCATGAGTATTATCAAGTATAATGGAGAATACAGGCTATATAGGTTTTGTGAGGCTATATTTTGAATAAATGCCTTTCACACATTGACAGTACGGTACAGTACAGAGTGGCTCTTTCGGCATTATTTGATTTTAAGCATTTGTTTCATTTATCAGAATCGAAGAGAGGATGTATGTCACATCCTTTTGATTTTCCTAGCAGAAATGCTCTTAGTCTTTCACATGAAAAGTTGTCAACAGGCTTTCAAAACAACCTAGGATGTCAAAGTTTTTTTTTTTTTTTATCAGAATCTGTGGAATACACCACAATTCTTGTCTACAGCCACTTTAAATGTTTTTCTTAGCATCTATAATGATTTTCTACATTAACAAGATAAAGAGAGTTTATAAAATCATCAACAACACTACCTTATCATACAGTAATTTCTGAGCATAAGAAACACTAAAATACCACAGCACCACAAACAGTTAGAATGGCAAAGCCAGTTCATGGTGCTTTGATTTCAGGTTCAGTGGCATTAAATAATTTGATCCGCTTATTGAGGCTCCAGCACAAGCGTCAAGACTGTTTACTGTGAGCGAGTACAGTGCATTCATGTTAAACACATTGTTGCTTAATACTGTACCACAAAGAGACGGGCAGCAGGCTGGAAACTGTAGTTTTGAGACTCTCAGTAAAGAACTGGCAACCATACATTATTTTCATATTGAGAACGTGCTTAAAAATATATTTGGCATGGATGGTTCCATAAGAACCTTTTACATCCATAGAAATGTTTAATTTCACAAAAGGTTCTTCAGTGTAGAAAAAGGTTATTTAGGTTATTAAATTGATCTATACAATATGCAAAACAATGTTTCTTTGAAGAGCCTTTTACTAAAAAGGCTATTTGGATGCCCTTCTATTTGGTTCTCCCTGACAGGTATATTTTTAATGATTTTATTAAAAATATATGATTTTTTCAAATAGACTTTCAATAAATATTATGGTAATTTAGAGTTGTTTCTTTTGCAGAAAATGACAGTGGTCAAATGTTTTCATTTCTTGTGATTGAAAAACAGATATTTACAAAATAAGGCGAAAAATATGTTTTATTTAAAAACAACTCGTCTATATTGGCATTTTGAGCATTATTATAGTAGGTTTATTTGAAATTAAGAAGAAATATTATCAGACCTTTATAGAGTCAAATAAATATCAATATTTTACTCAAACCCCTACCTAAATCCTGTAAATCTAGATAAACTAAGAATTGTCAAGTGGTCCCCCAATTTTTCATGCATAAATAAATAATTAATAATAATTGATTTAAACAATATATATTAATGTTATCAGCAGCAAAGCCGCAGCTGATTCCGCTGTCAAAACAAAAACATCATCCATCTAGTCACATTCACAGCCAAACGCCTTACCTTTTTCTTGGCAAGAAGAAAGGATCTCTTCCTCCTTTGGATTTGCTACCTGGGTAATGATGGACGTGTTGTCCATGGAAACGGGATTTTATTCCTCCTCGGTCACTTATGTTTTGATAATTTTCGGCTAGCCTGATGCTAGCGAGCTAGCGGTGTGAGTCCAGATGGCAGACGCACCATACATGCATTCACCGCACACGATCTTCCAGCACCGCATCCAAATAAACACACGCACGCACACACACACGCACGCACACACACCGCACAAGCAGCAGATCCTCCTGTCAGACTGCAGAAACCAGCAACATGTCAGCCTTCATGTCCTGTGAGGTCTATGGAGATCAGTGACACAGTGTGTAATAACAAAGAGTCTGATCTGCAGCCGCTCTTTCTCTCCCCGAGTGTGTGTGTGTGTGTGTGTGTGTGTGTGTGTGTGTGTGTGTGTGTGCGAGCGGGCGCGCGCACCCAAACACTAATAATGTGACCGTGTGAAACAAGGATTTGAAACAATGTAGCCTACTGTGGCAATAACAACTACTTGATGTTGGAAAGACCTGAAAATTCATGGGGGAATGAAGGTAAGGCACTGCAAGTGAGTATGGTAAAAAAATTAAATAGGCCTAATAAATTAATAAAAAGGTGAATCAGTCAAATGATGTATGCACATATCCCAAAATAAAACCCAAGTAAAATAAATAAACTTTGAAGTTTGGTGTATGTATTTATTTATGGCTCATTGACACAAGTTGATAATGCAACAAAACGTAAAAGTGATTTTTTTATACATGTTTTAAAACACACAGAGAGAGAGGGAGAGAGAGAGAGAGAGAGGGAGAGAGAGAGAGAGAGAGGGAGAGAGAGGGAGAGAGAGAGAGAGAG
>CAIGQQ010030914.1:0-10753 GCA_903798035.1 Danio albolineatus | reverse complement strand
ACTCATTAAATGTAGTAAAGTAACTTTTCAAAAAAGTAACTGTTACTTTTCAAGAAAGTTAACTTTTCAAGAAAGACACTGTTATTTCGTAAATGTAAAGTAACTTTTTCAAAAAAGTAACTTATTAAATGTAGTAAAAGTAACCTTTTCAAAAAAATAACTGTTACTTATTAAACGTAGTAAAGTAACCTTTTCAAAAAATAACTGTTACTTATTAAGCATAGTAATAATGTAACTTTTTCAAAAAAAGTTACTGTTACTTAGTAAATGTGGTAAAAGTAACATTTAAAAAAAGCAACTGTTACTTAGTAAATTTAAAGTATTTTTTAAAGTGATATTTAGTAAATGTATTAATGAATTCATTAAAAAAACTTACTTAGTAAATGTAGTAAAGTATTTTTTTTTTCAAAAAGTAACTGTTACTCGTTAAATGTAGTAATAAAGTAACTTTTTTCTAAAAACGTAACTGTTACTTGGAAAATGTAATAATAAAAAGTTGCTTTATTTACTACATTTACTAAGTTACCTTTTTGAAAAAGTGACTTTATTAGTACATCTAGTAAGTTTTTTTTAATAGTTGCTTTATTACAACATTTACTCTTACTTAGTAAACATAGCAATAAAGTAACTTTTCCCCAAAAAAAGTAACTGTTACTTAGTATAAGCAAACGTTATTTTTGTTAATGTTTTGTTTTAAGGGTCACACTTTACAAAAAGGTTTATTAGTTACTGTGTTTACAAATGAACAATATTGTATTTATAAATCATTTACTAACGTCTTATTGAAATCCAAAGTTGTGCTTGTATCATTATTTATTGCGCTGTGAGTTAACGTGGATTAACAACGAATGACAGTAATTCCGTTAATTAATCTTAATGATGAATAAATACTGTGATTAATGTGACGCTCATTGTTTGTTCATGTTAGCAAATACATTAACGTTAATGAACACATTATTGTTACCATAAGTGTTACAGTTTTAAGATAGTAATACATTACTTTAACCAAACACTGATGTCGCAAGATTGAATTCATTACAGATGATCTGAAACAACTACTGACTGTGTATGAGACCGAATGCACACCAAAAAAAAAAAAATCAGTAAATATCACAATTCATCTGCTTTCAGTGGTAAATATTTACATAATACTGATGAAAATGGGGGGAAACACATGCGCGCACACACACACGCACGCACACCCGTCTTGTTGCAGTTGTACATTCAGCACTGCAACGCAAACACACAGAGATTCTGAGCTGGTAAGAAAACCGTAAACATTGCATGGTCATCCTGGTAAACGTTGGTGTTTTTGATGATGATGATGATGATGATGAAGAAGAGTTGTTTTTTTTGTTTTTGGCTCAGGCGTCTCTGATGTCCTCCAGCACAGGACTGCGGTACAGGTATTTCCAGATGGCATAGTAATGAATGGCGGCCGCCAGCGCCACGAACACGTGCCAGATAGCGTGAGCGAAGGGAATCACGCCGTCAGACTTGAAGAAAAACACTCCCAGACAGTAGACCAGACCCCCGAACGCCAGCTCACTCAGACCCTCCGTGTTCGTCTGCAACAAGAAGAGAAGAAAATAAGTGATTAGTTCATAGTTAGACCTTTTATTTAATAATTTACCTTCTTTGTAACCAACACTGTTATTATTGTTGAAAATAATAATATAAAATAAAAAATAATAACAAAATATTCAATGACCCTAATCCCTTTGTGCTGTTGGGGATGTTTTCATCCACTCTGGGGTGCTTTTGAGTCTTAATTTGGCCATTACTTTTTCTGTGTATCAGCTAGCAGAATGATCTTTTGTCACGACCGGGTCTTGAACCCGGGTCTCAGGTGTGGAGACTGGAGACTTAACCACTGTGCCACAGAGGCAGTTGAGTTGGACCCAAACGAAAACACTCCAAGTGGGAATCCAGAAAACTTGTATTTCTTAAAAAAAAGATAAACTTAGGTTCTTCTCAAAAATGAGGTAGCAAAAGACAACTTAGGTTCTTCTCAGAATGAGGAATATAAAATATTTTAACAGTACAACAAACATATAAAGAAAAACTCCACGAGGGGAGAAAACAAAAGACAATAAAGCAGCAAGCAAGCAACAGGGAAAATAAAACAGTCTTACTAGACGTAGCTCAGGAGATCAAGGGAACACAAGTCAAGCTCACCAGGACTGACTCAAAAACCGAGTGAGGAACAGAGAAAAAGTGACAACTTAAATACACAGGCTGGAACGAGTCACAGTTGATCAAAATAAAAGTAAACAAGAGCACACGAGGAAGAACTAAGGCAGTGGGGAAACACAGGGACCTCTAGGGGAATGGAGACAAAGTGCAGGATGGTGACATCTTTGCTCACAAATTTTGGGAAAATGCTTTGAATTTTGGTTAGGGATGTAAATTTAACTGAACATTGAATTAAACCGCTGTAAAAATGCATCAGACTTATATTTGCTTTAACTTTTTTTTTGCATAAATCTGTTAAAAATCAACCTCAGTCCTGATCAAAACTACTAAACTGCTTAGAAAATTACAGGCCAAATTGCCACTTTAATTGCCAAATTTATAAAAATGATAATAATAATAATTTCTTACATTTAAAAGCGCGTTACACAATGGGAGGGAGGGAGGGGAGCCAAATAGGTGGTTTTGATTTACGGTAGTTTTTATTTAAGGTTATGACTGGAATTGAGGTTAGTTTATCTTTATTTTTTCATGTTGTCTGTTTTTAAGACAATTTATTACAGTTTTGTTCATCAAGCAGTTAGTACTACTGTGTACAGTATGTGTTTAACAAGAGTTGAGGTTAGTTCATCTTTATTTATTTTATGTTGTCTGTTTTAAAGACAATTTTACTACAGTTTTATTTATTAAACTTAATACTATGTTTTTTCATTGTGTAATGTTTTGTTATGCACTACTTGTGCACTGAATACATTAAGAATGTTTGTATGTAGCTTGTTTGAAGAAGCAAAAATTGTTGCCAAAATTGCAAAAAAAAATTTAAAAAAAAAATTAAATAATTGAAATCAATATATGACTATTTTATTCATATTGCGCAGCCCTAAAAACTATATTATTATGTTAAAAAATGCCAGAGTATTGGATCTTGTATCGGTGGATACTCTGAATTTTTGGTATTGGGATCGGATAAAAAAAAAAATGATATCGGTGCATCCCTAGACATACATGTTATATACATGTATTAAAGTGCATAAAACTGAAAAATTAGATGAAAAAGTAGATATGTAAGAAGAAGAAACAAAAACAGAAAATATTCAATGAATGTAGGTTATATTTACAGATAAAAATAATAATAATAAAAAAAATAATTAAATAGTTCATAGTTAGAAGGAAAATTATTGAATAAAGATCTTTGTAACCAACAGGGTGATCATTGTTGACTAAAAAGTAAAACCACTAAAGGGTCAATAAAATAACTTGCATTTTAAAAACTATTAAAAAAAAATCATTATTTTATTTTTTCTTTTACATTTAAATGTATTTTTTTTAAATATCAAAAAAATGTTTAACTTATGAACATGTTGTCCTAAACTGCATAAATGAAAAAAAAAAAATTATGAAAAAGCAGACGACAAAATAATGACAAATATACACAATTTAATTAATTTAAATGTGTAGATAAGCATTTTTTTTAAATGACTAAATCTTTTCCAGTTTAACTAAACATATTGTTCTAACATGCATAAAACGAAAAGCATAAAATAGCAGACACATAATTTATTATGATGATGACGATAATAATAATAATAATAATAATAATAATATAATAATAATAATAATAATACTCTATATATTATATTCAAGCTTGACGGTACATATAACAATTTCCTCAAACAAATATTCTAATGCATATAAAGTAGAAGTGCATCATGCATTTTGTTTAAACCAAAATCCAAAAACAAGAGCCTTTTTATATTTCACTTCAATTTAATCTTCTGTGTTTTTGCCTTTGCATTAGTTTTATTTGCAGTCAAACCATGTGCATGTACTGCTGTAAAACACAAGGTGGCGTCGATGTGACACGACAATCATGGGGATTATTGTTAAACACAGTCCCAGTCTCAAACTCCACACAAACACAAAGGCTGTGCTTCAGTTCACCAGTGTTTCACTTTCAAAGCGTCTCAGTTTGCTCTCAACACAGTGTGTCAGTTGTTCTGTATGAATGCAGACTGTAAGCAGGATCTGTGTTTATACCGCCATCATAATCTGGCAATCGCACAAAACATGTCTGGATTTTTTTCAATATGAATATGACTGTTTTTAATAGACTGTTTTATGCCAATCAATCAATCAAGGTGTTAAGAGGAGGCGTGAATTAATGTAGCTCATCTTCCTGAAATATTACCAATGATGCATCAGGTAATGTTCCCCCCCGCCCCCTTCTCTCTCTGTTTAAAACTGTTGGTGAAGCGCTGTCAACTAATATTTTTCCTCCACATCCTATAATGCACAGCGCATCTGACTATGGCAGCTAAATTAGTCCAAAAACCCGCAGTACTTTTTGCTGTTGGGTCACAAGCTAACTGCTCCAGGGTTCGTTTGACAGCGTACCGAGCAGTGGTGTAGCGGCGTAGCTGAAATATTTTGAGTTATAATTAGGTGTATAATAAACAGAAAAGACTCATTGCCTATCAATAGCACGCACAGTGAGGAGTTCAGGTGTGACGAGTGAACATGAACAGCCTGAGGACTTTCAGAACTGTGGCAAAGGTGAAAAAAAGAAAACAAACATTCAAGACAAAAAGCAAAAAAATATTATATATAAATAAAATATTTTAATATTATAATACTATTTTTGCATACCTGTCAACATTGGGATGTGAAAATAAGGTATACGCCCCCCCCCATAAAAAAATAAAAAAATAAAAAACCTGGAGCTGTTTCATTGTAAATAAACAGTTAAACGGTCAGGAATACGTTTTATTATTGATATTTTAAAAATAAATAATATACATTAGCAGCTAATAAATTAGCAAAACCGTTCAGTTTATTACAATTTATAGCTATTATAAACAAATAATGTCAAGTTATCAAATCTTATAAAGTTTCACTGTATAAATTACACATAAGAGCAGCGAATGAATCTCATTTATTTAGATTTTTAGTTTGATTACATTAAATAACAGGTGTCACTTTTAAAAATGCACACATCTAACGTTACAATCATTGCTTTCCTAATTTTTATGCTCATTTAGGAAAATTCGCTGTGTTTGGGGAAAAAAAACTCACTAAGATCGACATCTTTAGATATTATTATTATTAATTATATTAGTATATGTCTGTTCAAACACGCACTCAAAACCCAGACTTTAGCTCCGCTTCAAATCGCATGTACAGAATACGTTTGGGAAACAGCGTCTATTTATTACAATGGAGTGCGTCAGCTGACAGTCACGCACCGCTTTGACTGTTTTGAGGATTGCATTGTATTGAAAAGGAAAGGGAATCCTGCTGTTTTAATATTTATTTCAAAGTGTTTCATGCTTAAATAAACCGAAAGCACAGAACAGACTCGTATTTAAGAGCATAGGAGCGGCCCCTAGTGGTTCAGCGGCATGGGTTGCGTATAGGGAGGATTGGCTCTTTAAAGTTTATTGCCACCCTTCAGAGAAAGACTGAAAATACGGGAGAAATATGGGAAAACACCTTTACGGGATGATAGCAGGATAGAACTGTAAAATACAGGAGAATCCTGGGAAAAACGGGAGGGTTGACAGGTATATTGTTGTGACTAGCAATAACTAATAGCTCCCTTAAAATGACATTGCCTAAAAAAGCCTGAGTATTTATCGTTAAAGCCTAAAAATAATTTAATTATTTAACATTCATAACAATTTAAGCTTAATCAGTTTAAGTTGTCACATTTCCAATTAAACTTAATAAAAAAATAAAAAAAATTAAAAAAAAGTTAATAGATACTGGACTACTGGATCCTATGGGGTGCGGGATCAAATACTCCATTAAAACAACACTCCTCCAGCAGTTCCTCACATTCAATATCTGGTTTGTCACGGGGGGCATGCAGGAAATGTTCCTGGATAAAAGTGAAAGTGCCAAACTGCAATTAAAGTCGACAAATTAATAATTTGGCAAATAATTCGATTACTGAAGTCCATGTAAACAGTCACTTCCTTTCTCTCCTGCGTCTGTGTGTTTGCTTTGCCTCTGTGAAAATCAGCGCATGCACAATTGGAAACTCTCATTTTTATGCAAAACCTTCGCTCTTCACTCCCACCTAAACAGAGCTGGACACACCCACTTTCTTGAGCTTTTTTTTCTGCTGAGACAGAGGGGTTTCATGGCCCTTTAAACAGGGAGGCAGGATAATACATTTCCATGCACACAAACACTCGCACTTTGTCAGCAATGCCTGTGCGGTCACTGATCCATGAATGTAGAAAAGTAAATGTAAAATTATAACATACGTAATTGAAAAGAATATTTGCATACTGACCACCAGGAAAACTCCAGATCATAGATATACGAGTATATGTGTATATATCTGGCTCTGGATGGCCACAGTCCTGCACTGCACTTTGGTCACGCATTCATTTCAAAGTAGTGCTACCCTGTACTAAAACGGCGGCTCTATTGACGCATTCCTTTCAATAGACAACAAAAGGGTAGGCGACATCTAATGTAAATATCTATGGCATGCACTGTAGTCCACACGTGAGTCAAGCTGCGCTCTCATAGCGGGGTAATTGAAAACAAAACCTTTGTTGCAGCACATTTATAAACGCAACTCTTCTTCCACTTGTTTTAATTACAGTTGGCAACACAACGTGGCGTCTCTCTGTCGTCTGAACACTGTAACGGGTAAAAACAGTCTTCGAAGCTATCATGCATATTAATGAAGTTGCACCTCCTTCTCAATAGAGCGCGCTGATTGGTGGTCTGAAAAGACTAAGAAGTCTTTCACATGAATTAATGCTGAAAGCTCAAATAAGTCACGTTGTACTCGCCGGTACAGACATCCACGCTGGAATACACACAAGGATCTAATCGAGTGACGTAGCTTGAAAATTTCTTTTCAAACCGGAAGAACGAATTTACTCAAAATGACGCAAAAACAACAAATACTGACTTTTTTTTGTGAAATATATGTGTCCTAATAGTGTTTACAGCAGCGTGGGATACATATATGACTGTCAACAGCTCAAAAAAATGTGTTTTGGTGTTTCGTGACCCTTTAAAAGCACGACTCGTCCTACATTGAGTGACGACAAACAAGCTCCTACACTGGTCTGGCTAATTAGGGGTCTGCTAATTGGTCTTTGTCCTTCAGAAGCCCATGTTTAACTCCAAGATCAGATTAACTGAAGAGCTGAACAGGAAATGACCTCACGCACTCACCATTGATGTGACCACCAGCGCAGGGAAGAAGCCCATGGTCAGATAAAACACCAGCTCCACCAGCTTATACCTGAACACCACATACAAAGAGAAAACACACACTTTCATCTCTATGCACCGGACACTTTCTTATAATCACTACACTACCTGACAAAAGTCTTATTATCTATTTAAGTTTTAGGAACAACAAATAATAACTTGATCATTTCGTATCAGAAGTGGCTTATATGAAAGGCAAAGGCCTCTAGATTACGCTTATTTTACCTAAATAAAACATGATCATGCCTCGATTTTGAATTATTTCATTAGGACAGTAAGGTCTGACTATACTTAGACAAAAGTCTTGTCACTTAACAGAAATAATGTCCAGTATAGATTATAAAGTCATGCTGCAGTGGAAACAGAATGAATAGTGCATGACTCCCATGAGCTTGGAGGACTGCATCCATACATCTCTGCAATGACTCAAATAACTGATTAATAAAGTCATCTGGAATGGCGAAGAGAGCGTTCTTGCAGGACTCCCAGAGTTCATCAAGATTCTTTGGATTCATCTTCAATGCCTCCTCCTCCATCTTACCCCAGACATGCTCAATTATGTTCATGTGTGGTGACTGGGCTGGCCAATCCTGGAGCACCTTGACCTTCTTTGCTTTCAGGAACATTGATGTGGAGGCTGAAGTATGAGGAGCAGCGCTATCCTGCTGAAGAACTCGCCCTCTCTTGTGGTTTGTAAAGTAATGGGCAGCGCAAATGTCTTGATACCTCAGGCTGTTGATGTTGCCATTCACTCTACAGATCTCTCTCACGCCCCCATCCTGAATGTTACCCCAAACCATGATGTTTCCTTCACCAAACTTGACTGATTTCTGTGAGAATCTTGGGTCCATGCGGGTTCCAGTAGGTCTTCTGCAGTATTTGTGATGATCGGGATGCAGTTCAACAGATGATTCATCTGAAAAATCTACCTTCTGCCCCTTTTCCAAATGATCAACCAGAACTCAAGTTATTATTTGTTGCTCTAACATTTAGGATCCACAACAAGACTTTTGTCAGGTAGTGTACATACCTCTATTTATTTATTAATTCACTAATTTAACCAGGAAAGTCCCATTAGAACACAATATCTCTCTGGGTTAAGTCAAAGTCAAATTTAAGACCTGTTAAGAATAAATTATGACTGACATTTCCGACTTATACATGGCTAAACCGTAAGGATTTTTACTTGTCCTATTTAAAAAAAAAAATCTGATTACTTGAATAATGCTTAAATAATGTGTCAAAAATGCAAACCATATGAACCCTTTTTTCAATTGTGTCAACTTTTCTTTGACTCGCTATAATAAACCAACTATAAAATACATTACAGTTGAATTTCTGCAACCCAGTGTACTCATAAAAACAATCCTTCTCTTCCGAACCCTGCGCCTAAATGTTTCCTTGGCCGTGTTTTGGATCATTGTCTTGCTGAAATGTCCATCTTCATCCTCCAGCTAATGTAGATGTTGGACTGAAGCAGCTGATATTCATTTACACTGAGGAAGGGCAGAGGGTTGCTGAAGAACTACTGAGAGATTTCAGCCGCTGTCTGGGCTTTCACTGCCTTTCTACACCTTCCTTTCTTCATGTGTTCAATACCTTTTTCCTTTGTCATTTCATTTTATTGCGCATAACTTAGTTTGTAAACTAATTAGATACGTTGTCTTTGCATATATATGGATTACTTTGGTTGTTATCAACATCTGGTGAAACTTTCAAGTCAACAGCACCTTCAGAAATATGTTTTCTGAGAAAAATGGTGGTGTTGAACACTTATTTTCCCTTTTGTACATCATCAGGCTTGGCCAATAATTAAAATACGATGTCAGAATTCGATATTTAGCTGATGTCCAACATACTTTTCGTGGTAGTTAAACACATAGATTGTTCCGGCAGCCGCCATCAACCACACAAACCAACGCATGTGAACGGCGAGTGGCCCGAGTTCCCGGAGATTCAACCTGCACACAAACACACACACACACAAAAACCTCATTAGTGAAAAATCACACAAAGTTTTCTGTTGTTCGAGTTCTGTTAATAATTAGAATTGGTATTTTTATTTCCTAATAATCTTAAATCTAATGTATAATGTATGGTTTGTTAAGGGACCGCTGTTAAATAAAGATGCTCAGTAACTGGAGTTAAATCTCACTTCAGTACTCTAGCGAAGCGCTCAAGAACACTGAATTATTCACGCTCGGAGGAAAGTGACCAAATGCTGCGGCCCCTTCAGTCACTCGAAACTCATGAAAAAGTGATAGAGAGCTGATCAAAAATGCTACACTACCAGATCAATGACATTCAGACAGCTGTGACCAAAAATAGCCAAATCTGATGAGCTCTGTACAAAACACTTTCCACAGTGACTTCAGTTTCGCAATGTTAGGATGACAGACTGGATAAGAAATGAGGATATGTGGGTAAACGAGGAAATGAATCGATTGCGAAACAAAAAGTGGCACTTAAAGGCACAGCTCACCCAAAACTTACAGTCATTTTAATATTTACTCGCCCAGATGTGGTTTCGAACCACACAAAAGAAGATATTTGAAGAATGAATGAATTTTGAAGAATGCAACCATTGACTTCCATTATAGGATAAACAAATACCATGGAAGTCAATGGTTACAGGTTTTCAACATTCTTCAAAAGATCTTCTTCAGTGTTCAACAGATGAAAGAGTTTTGAAACAAGTAAAGGGTGAGTAAATTAAGACAGAATTTAAATTTTTGAACGAACTGTGTCTTTAAAAGACAACTCCTGTCACAAAATGTTTTGGTTTTAAATAAATGCTGCACTTATTAGTTATTATTTATTCAGTTTTGTACTTTTTCAACTTGCCATTCATTAAAAAAAAAATCCAAAAAACTAAAATAATAAATATAACTAAATATCATGGTCCCACTTTATATTAAGTGTCCTTAACTACTATGTACTTGCATCAAAAAATAAATACAATGTACTTACTGTGTTCATAACATATTTGAGAACATTTGTGATGCTCTTGACTTGGGATAGGGGTAGGGTTAAGGACAAGTTTGGTGGTATCGGTAGGTTTCAGAGTGGGTTAAGGTGGAAGTGATGGTCAACAGTGCATTTACAAATGTAATTACAGAAATTAATTACAGATGTAATTACATACAGATATTTAATTAAGGATAAGTATGATGTCAAAACATGTATTTACACAATTAGTACATTGTAACGAATTATTAATTTCGGTGTAAGTACATAATAGTTAAGGACACTTTATATAAAGTGGGACCAATATCACTTACTTACTTACTTACTTACTTACTTACTTACTTACTTACTTACT
>CAIGQQ010030913.1:0-11586 GCA_903798035.1 Danio albolineatus | reverse complement strand
ACACACACACACACACACACACACACACACACACACACACACACACAAAATGCATTTCTAACCTCGTGTTGCAACTAATGCTAAGGGCAAACTTGCTTAATAGTACTATCAAATGGTGTATTTGGGTGAAAAGCAGCCGTGGCTCAGGGATTCTGTGGCCAGAGGCAACATTACATAAACCAGAATCAACAGCATTAAATGTCACCGAACATTTATGTAAGGCTGTTAACTGAATTAAAATGTCTGTGTTTTGTTTTCATACATTTTGGCTGCTTTTCCAGAACAAAACAAATGTACAAATTATTGCTAAAATGTAATTGTTTGGAGAGAACTTTTCAAGCTTTTGACATCGTTGCAAGCATTAACATTCCAGAGTGAAGCATTTTATATTAGGTAAATACTGAAGTGAATAGAAATAATTTGGCACCATGGTTATAAATACCTGTCGACAGTAACAGGATCAATTAACAGCACTGCAGGGAGATTTACCTGTCTGTCTGACTGCAGGTCTCAGTCTCAGACTTTAAACGCTTGCCAGGTCATCATGGCTCCAACCCAGCTGGCAAAAATGGGTTGTAATGTTCCCGGTAAGTGGCGAAAAACAGATTCTAAAGGTTTTCAGGGCATTTAAAAACATCAATAATTAGATAAATGTATTAAATGTTTAAGAAGTGTTTGTTATGAGCGTTGTGGAGATGAAACTGAGGGTAGTTTTATATTCTAATATATATATATTGAACCATTTAACAACAATATACACATTTGTTTGAGCAAAATGATTAATTAATGCCCCGGTTTCCCTTGTAAGTCCAAACACATGCTCTATATGTGAATTGAACAAGTTAAATTGACCGTATAGTGTGTGTGTCTGTGTGTGAGTGTTTCCCAGTACTGTGTTGCGGCTGGAATTTATCCGCTGTGTAAAACATTTCCTGGATAAGTTGGAGGTTCATTCCACTGAGGCGACCTCTGAAATAGAAATTAAGCTGAAGGGAAATGAAAAAATGAAGTTTTAAATGTAAAAAATATTGGGGTAAATGGCGCAGATGGTTTGAAAATGCTGTTTATATTATCAATTATAAACACAATAAAAATTTGTTGCTGCGTTAAATTTTTAAGTTGACTTTACAAGTCACCTGAATTTACATCAATTAAATCGACATAAACTTAAACAAAAGTTGAAACCTTATTAAGTCTATTTAAATAACTTAAAGTAACATAAAGGCACAACTTTTTGCACAGCAAAAATTCCAGTGTGTAATATATATTTTTTTGGTGTTGTTTATTGTTAAAACCGGAGTACATTTTAATCCACGAGTGTGAAAGAGCGTATATTTAAGAGGTTTTTTTTCAGTGTTATATTTCTACCACATTATGCAGTGTATTTCCCACTAGTAGTGGGAAGTCCAGTTTTTTTTACTCTAACCGGTTCTTTCAGACAGTGATCAAACCAGTGTGTTTTACGAGTCTTGATGATATAATGAATTATAAGATATAATAAATTAATTCTCATCAGAAGCAGTGTACTATATGTACTCATTAGCTTATACACTCTCAGAAATAAAGGTACAGGATCTGTCACTGGGGCAGTACCTTTTCAAAAGGTACATACTTGTACCTGAAGGGTCTATAATGGTACCTCAAAGGTACTTTTTAGGTACATTTGGCCACTAATATGCACCTTTGAGGTACCACTGTGGACTCATTGGGTACAAATATGTACCTTTTGAAAAAGTACTGCCCCAGTGACAGCTCCTTTACCTTTATTTCTGAGAGTGTATACATATGCATAATCCATTTAGATTTATTTGTTATTCAATAAAGTGAGTAATGTACAAATTTAATATATTAACACTTTGAAGGGTAAAACACATTCCAGTTTGATGTAAGAATAAACTCTTACTGTGTTAAAATGTGACATAAATAAAAACTCTGTGAGTAATGTACAAATTTTACACTTTAGAAAGTGTTATTTTAACTCCAAAATGGAGGGAGTCATATATACACCCAAGGAGTGTTAAGTTAAACTCAAATTGAGTTAAATGTACACTGATATTATTATTATTATTATTATTTATTTTTTTTGCTGTGTGATTGTATAAGTTAAAAGAAAAATGTACAAATATGTTGAGCCAAAATAAAATTGGACAAAAATATAACTATTTATCTAAAGATGTTGGCTTGAAGTGATGGTGATCTGAGAGTGATCTGAAGAGGTGGTCTGGAGTACGGTTCATGTGAACTCTGGTACAGTTCACTTGTAATATGAATGCAATCGTACGAAAAACTGGAGGTGAACTGCCAACATCTTTTCATAACGTTCATTCTTGTGTGTATGTCTGTGTATGTCACCTACATTGACGGCAAGCAGGACTGACCCAATACAAACAAATGATGCCTGCTTGTCTCCTCCCAAAACGAGTTCTGCAGACGTTGTGTCATGTTTTGAACGTTTTTACATTTTTGCAGCAGATAGACGCACACGGCTCTCTGTATTATGGTTTTGGTAATAAAAGCAAAAGATTTAATGAAAAAACGTGATATGCGTACGTCTCCATTTTGGCGCTTTGCTTTCGTGGCCGTCACCTAGCAATAGCTGTACACAAAACAGCGGCATGATGACGCAAGCGTACCGGGGTTCAGAAGGAAAAAAGACAGTGTGAACACATACCAACCGAGAAGGTGGCAAGGGAGACAATCGAACTTGGGTACGGTCCAGGCAATTGATCCAAGTGTGAAAGCACCCTTAATTTCAGTTGTTCAATGAATATTCACAGGTAGTAGATAGTGTGTGTTTACTGTGAACATTTTTACTGTACAAAGTTTGTCAGTGAGCTGTGAGGCCAAAAACATAAAATAAACCAATAAAATAATTGTTCATTAATCATAATCGAGTTAAAATGTTCAATTAATCAAGGTTTTGATTTTAGGCCAAATCGCCCAGCCCTTCAAGTTATTATGCATAATTACTATAGTAAGTGCTTGGAACGTGTTTTATGCAACAGCAAACATGGTTGTTCACGTTTAGAAGTTATCATGATGCTTTCATTCATTCATTTTCCTTCAGCTTAGTCCCTTATTTATCAGGGGTCACCACAGAGCAATGAACCCCCAACTTATCCAGCATATATTTTACGCAGCGGATGCCCTTCCAGCTGCAAACCAGTACTGGGAAACACCCAAACATATGTTGGTTATTACGTTTTTGTGTTGCATTTTGCGCATTTCTCTTCAATATCACACAGCCCAACACTTTAGCAACGTTCTGCTCTGAGAGTCTGTAGGTCAGCATGCATGACAGGAAGCCTTTGGGGTGTAAGAATGATGTTTGCAGCGACGTGACAGCCGCCACATGTCTGTGCTTACACTCTTTCTCAGAATGAACGTTTCCTGTGGTGCTGTGACATCCTACAATGCAGCAGCAGAAATGAAGCATGCGTGCATCAACCAGTCAAGGATTACTGCCAGCAAAAGTGTAGCAAAAAACTAAAAATGTCCACCACAATACCTGTAAGTTTCATTTGCAATGCAAGAGTAGAAGTGTAGCAGATGTTTAATTATTATTATAATTACGTTTCACATATTATTTATACAACACCGTGTCCTAACATGCTAGTTTTTTGCTCCTAACCATCTGTAGCTATGTTTCCAACCACCTATTTTTATGTGCATTTTGGATATGCACATCAAAAATCGTTGATGGAAATGCAAAGATGCGCAGCAATTTTAAAAATACGCATAAAAAACTTATGATGAACTTATTCGAGAAGAAAAAAAGTCACAATCTATGATGGGAACACTTTTATTGAACAAATTCCAGTATGCGCATTAAATAATGACCTCCAGAATTGATGACCTCCAGAATTGTCAAGAGTGTCTGTGCTCCGTATCTCATGCCTTCAAATGGCACCACACGTTCATTACGTGTCATTGCGCTCGCTATATTGTTTTGAAAATTTATAAAACTTTGAAAATTCGGTGTGAAATAGCATGTAAATATGGTTTAGTCTTGCACCGAGGCATGGGCCGGTATACGATTCTGACGGGATTATAACCTTGGATAAAAATATTATGGTTTCACAGTGTTGTGTTTACTGCTCTGAAATAAATTCTTTTTAAATGTCTGGCTAAAAACTAAACCTTTTTTCCCTTTGAACACAATATATTTTATTTTGAGAAACATTTAAAGTATGTTGGAGCAGTAAACATGTCAGGTTTAATAATGTAAGTGAATCATTGACTTCTGCTGTCTTCATTTGTTTCAATAACACACATTTCTTTAATGAATTAAAAAATCTTACACATACCTTTGGTACGGTATAGCAGAAAATTTTTGATGTTTTAAAACCTTGACTTTTCCAAACTGCAGTATACCTTGAAAACGGTTATCGTCCCATGCCTACTTGCAACCCGCCGGCCAAGCACTATAGTCGCTTTAGGACAAAGCATGTGAGAGAGTGAGACCAGTGATCCTTGCATGCATAAAAAAATTTCACATTATCATACGTTTTGCTTGCTACACAACTGAAAACGTGCTAGATATAATTCAGTTTTTCAATGGGAACTGTACCCATATAGCAAAATATCTCTGGCCCAGCTCTGGCCCACACAATCAGCTTTTGCTTGGCCCACATGCCGCAGTGAATTATGGTACATGACTGGACCAAGTCTAGCTTCCAGACAAGGGCCAAACATGGACCATATCTGGGCCAAGACTCAGCCAAGTTAATTACCCATAATTGGGCCTGAACTGGGCCAGATATGTTGGTGTGTTACTACAACAAGGACATTGATAAACCCATGAATCATTGCGCTTTAGGCGTGCTATGGCCGTGCTTTTTCTCAAAGTGACCTGATTGGTAAAATTTATTTTTTCTTTTCTTGAAAATAAAAAAAAATTTAAATGTGGGTCAAACTGGCAAAACTTACATGGCCCACATATCAGTTAATAACATCTGGCCCGAATACTACATTTTACATGCCAGTGCCGGATGAATGCCTGCTCAGCCAGATTCATGCCAAATCTGGGCCAGAATTCTTTGCTACTAGGGTAGTATTATAAAGAACTATGTTAACTATCCAATGACATGATCTACTGTAGGGGTTCCCAAACTTTTCAGCCCACGACCCCTAAAATAACAATGCCAGTGACTCGTGACCCCAAAATTTCTGGGAGGCGGTTATAAATATAAAAATAATGTGCACACAACAAACACGAACATTTTGACAACACAAAAGAGTGCAACAGTCTAACAACCATATCATCTTTTTAGACATTTATTAATTTATTTAATTTAATGTTAACCACAACTACAGAGACTGGTGGGTGCAATGTTTTCAGCACAAGTCTATTCTTGGTTTAATTTTGGAGACTGCTAATCAGAGATCATTCTCAGTGTTCAGTTGTGGCCTGTATTTGATTTTAATGTATTTGATTGCAATAAAGGTCAGAAAGTTTAAAATACTATGAAAATACTATGCTTTTCATTTGCATGATGTTGTTTTTTTTTTACTTTTAAAATCTACTATTTTTATCTTCTGTGTGTTGATTAAAATATGGTAATTCTGTGCAAAATAATATATTTGTATGATGGTATAACGGTATTAAAACTGATACCGTTGCTATTTTAAGATACCGCGATATACCGCGATATATATATTGTTATGATAATATAACGGTATTAAAACTGATACCGTTGCAGTTTTAAGATACAGTGATATACCGCGATATATTTTTATGATGGTATAACGGTATTAAAACTGATACCGTTGCTATGTTAAGATACCGTGATGTACCGCGATATATTTTTTATGATGGTATAGCGGTATTAAAACTGATACCGTTGCTATTTTAAGATACCGTGAGATACTGCGATATATTTTTTATGATGGTATAACGGTATTAAACTGATACCATTGCTATTTTAAGATACTGTGACATACCGCGATATATTATTTATGATGGTATAACGGTATTAAAACTGATAACGTCGCTATTTTTAAGAGACCTTGATATACCGCGATATATTTTTATGATAATATAACGGTATTAAAACTGATACCAATGCCATTTTAAGATACCGTGATATACCGCATTATATTTTTCATGCTGGTATAGCAGTATTAAAACTGATACCGTTGCTATTTTAAGATACCGCGATATATCATATTACTGTATTACCGCCCAAACCTACTTGCTGTGTGTATAGCCCATTCTAAGACAACTGAAGGCATAAAAAAACAAGTAAAACTGCATTTATTCCAGCCATATAAAAGAAATACGACTTTTTACAGAAGAAATGTGAAATACTGTGAAAATATTCCTTCTCTGTTCAACAAAATTTGAGAAATATTTGGAAAAGTAAATAATTAATGCATTAATTTCGCCTTCAGCTATAAATAGCTGCTCTGCATGGCGGTTGGACAGTGTGTCTGTTAGGTAAATGCAAGATAAGAAGTAGGGCTATTGCGGATTTCAGCTTAACCTTTTGCTGCAGTGCACACAGAGAGACGGAGGCTTTTAAAAGCCACATGCATGCATGGAAAACTATTTTTGTGAAACCAAAACTAATGTGCTGCAGGTTCTCAAATCCAGCAAACTCTTCCTGCTATAAATGGTCTGGTACAATAGTTAGAGGAAGTCAAAAGCGCTAAATAAAAGAGGGGAATTACGCTAAGACGTTAAGGGAAAGCTGATCCTTCTCTTCCTCCTCATAATCTTACATGACGTCGTCTCTAGTCAAATCGACCGTTCCTGTCTATGAATAATATCTGGCCCTTAGCCAGGGGGGGTTCCGGTGGTTCGAAATACCCAAAAGTTCAGAAATTGTCTCTTACATGAGCTCATTTGTCCTATTATGACAGCTAAGCCATCGTAAATTATGAAAAATAACCCATCAAAGGCTTTAAGACCAAGCAGAATCTGACGTAAGCGAAGTCACCTTTCACTGACCTATACTGCATTTCACAATAAACTTTTATTCTAAATATTGGACCGTACTCTTGAAAGAAAAATATGACCAATAAGAAGGTGTGATGCACCAAAGTGGACTTTATTAAAGTTAATTATAATAATAATTTGGCTTTTGTTGTTTTCCATGTATTTTCAAATGTAACTTTTTATATAAAAGAAGCTAGAAAAATCGTCAAGCTCTACATTATTATTGTTGTTATTATTATTATTATTATTATTATTATTATTATTATGTTTTAATTGTTCAATATTCAAATGGCCAAATTCTGACTGAGAAAAGTTTAATGTTCTGCTGAGTTTGTTAAATGCCTAATAAATGACAAAGGTTTTTAGTTTTTAATTTAAAACTTTAACTGATTTTTTTCTAATGATACAGTATATGATGTAATAAATATGTATTTTAAAATAAGTATTTTGTCTCTTATGTTTTTATTCTAAATTATTAGGAAACTTTCTTTAATACATCAAAAAGTGTGGTTATGATTACGGATGGGCGATAACAATATTTTTGTTTCTGATCTGATACCAAGTATTTCAAGACAAGTATCGTCGATATCGATACAGATATCGATACCAATACTTTAATTAAATATTTTATAGTGATTTTTTGTTTTAATTGTTATCACCTTTATTATAATTATTATCATGATTATTATTATTATTATTATTATTATTATTATTATTAAATTAAACACAAAACATGTGATTCCTTTTTACATTTATTAAAATAACAGAACCAAAATTGCCTAAATGGCACCCCATATAACAAAAAATGATACACTGCATAAACCTTGTTAAATTAAAAAAGTACATCTCTCCCAGTTATTATGTGTACCTAAACTTTTTTTATTTTACTTGATAAACACGTTTATTTAAAACTATTTAAACTAAACTACAAAAAATCTAAATGTCTTTACTTGAGTAGGCTATAGTGTATTATCCTGAACCCTGTGAATGTAACAGAAATCTGATATATGCCAATTTACGCAAATTACACAAAGGACAGAGTTTAGAGTAGGATTCCCCTCTCAGCTTTGGCATATTAATATTACAAAGAATCATATATAATGATCCCCCCTCAGCATATTTATCGTGTGTGCATCTGTGTGTTCATATAAACATATATCAGGTAAAACTGTCTGTATTGAACTCGACTCGAATTTTTGTAAAAAAAAATCCATCTTGGTTAGCTGGATAATGACCGGATTTCTTAAAGGATTCAGCCAAAGTTTTACAACCCGCACTGGGTGTGTGTGGTATCTGTACTAATGCCGACCCATTAGCGGAGATACAGCGGAAGGATATTATAGTTCCCATTCGTGTTCCTATTTAAGTAAATATTTCTATAATATGTGGCGCTATTGAGATATTTTACTCAATAAGAAAACCCCCAGAAAAGATTGATACTTTTACTTAAGGGTCGATCCTTTTGATACATTTCCAGTATCGAAAATAACAATACTTCAGGATCGATCCGCCCATCCCTAGTTATGATGACCATTCGACAAGTTCAGCTCAGACAATGACACTAAATGCAGTATTTAAAACTTCATTAATTTTTTATTTTCAGCTTAGTTTCTTTATTAATCTGGGGTCGCCACAGTGGAATGAACCGCCAACCTATCCAGCTACAACCCATCTCTGGGAAACATCCATACACACTTATACACTACAGACAATTAAGCTTACTCAATTCACCTATCTTTGGATTTGTGGAGGGAACCGGAGCACCTGGAGAAAACCCACACCAACACGGGGAGAACACGCAAATTCCACACAGAAATGACAACTGACCCAGCCGGGATCTCGAACCAGCAACCTTCTTGCTGTGAGGCGATCATGCTACCCACTCCGCCACCGTGACAGCCAGCATTTAAACCTCATAAATAAATAGAAAATTAAGCGAATAACTGCAAAAAGCTTCACTTTTTGAGAAGAAAAAGAACCACCCCTTTCACCAGGCTGGCTACGGGCCTGAATATTAGTGAAGTTTCACAAACAAATTTCGAGAGGAACACGTGATACGATTGACCGCAGCTGGTCTCCCATTTACAATCACTAGCCAGCCAATCAGATTAAATCAATCCCACTATAAGTATCCCAGCAAACATCACTCCCTTATCTTCGTTTTCCGAAGAAACCCCCCATCCACCCCTTCTCCTCCTTCTATCTTTAACTCGGGGAGCCCTCGAGAACTACCTGATCTCGTTCTCCCCGTTACATGCTCATTCTACCAGGCGGGAGCCCTGGGCTCAACTATCTCCGAGCTCAGGGTTCTCTCCCGGGACAGCATGCCAAACCTGCTAATAGTTGTCAAACAGTATCTAAGTGCGAACTCTTGAAACGCATTATGGCGATACAGATCGAGCTTTGTGAATTCAAATACAAAATGAAATGCTTTAAAACAGTAGTTCTCAAGCTTTTTTCTCCAAGTACCACCTCAGAAAAAAATTGTCCACCATAATAACCGGTATTGAAGTACAGTAGCATAGTAGGCCTAATTAAGCAGCTACAGCTCTGCACAGTTCAAAAACAAGGCTGATTAATTCTTCTAATTAACAATATTTATTATTGTCAGCCACTTAAATAAAAGGTTTTGCCTATTAAAATCAATTTACTGATCACTTCAGTGTTATCGGATGTGTCAAATGGTTAAAAGTGTGTTCATTTTTTTACTTGAATTATTCAGAGATTCCTCTGCGTACCACTAGAAGGAAGCTTGTCTACCACTAGTGGTACGCTTACCACATTTTGAGAACCAATGCTTTAAAGCAGTGTTTCTCAACTGGTGGGTCGCGACCCAAAAGTGGGTCACAGGAACATTTTCAGTGGGTCAAAAAAACAACAAAAGTTTAATTATTTTTAACTTGTTTTGCGTATACCGGACTTTTATTTTAAAATGCGCGCACAACAACAAATCCCTTTGGAATCGACGTGGAAAGCGTCACGTTGCCGAGCAACATAGAGAGTCAGCTCGTGGAGCTTTCATGTGATAAGACGCTGAAACAGAAATTCAGTGAAGTGCGATCAAACCCATCCCATTCAGAACTACGTATCTGTATGAAAGTGGCTTCTCTTCCTTGGTGCAGCTTGACTCCAAGCAAAGGAACAGGTTGTACATAGAGCACGATCTTCGGGTAGCACTGTCTACCATCACTCCTGACTTTGAAACTCTTATCACATCAGTAAAGCACATCCTCAGTTATCTCATTATCTTCCCAAATTACTGTTAAGTGAAACAGATGTTTATAATTGCTGTCATATTAGATGTAAAAATGGTTATGGATGTTTTAATCATTTTACAATTTGCTGGTTTGTTCTGTTCAACAGCATCAGTGTTCATGTTTTATTAACAGTTCAGTTTTGTTTGTGGTAACAACCTTTCCTCACCCTAACCGCTGTTTACAGTGTTTGTCGTTTTTACTTTGTAATATTTCTATAATTTGATACATTTTGTTAAATGTCAGCAATAAAATATTGTTTGTCTTGCAGATTTTCTCATGATTTTTCTTTCACTACTTGTGTATGTTAACAAATAAATACTAATTAATTATAATTCCTAAAATTATATTACAATTCCTAAAAATTTGCGGCTTGATGACCATGTAAAAATGTGGGTCCTGTGGCCAAACCAGTTGAGAACCACTGCTTTAAAGCATCAAGTGCATCTACTGTCAGAGAACTTTAGAGCAAGCCTTTAAATATGACTAAATGGAATTTGTGATTAGAATACCGTAGAATGTTTGGAACACCTCTTCTGGATGATGTCATCTGAATTATAGTGAGCAATTTTTGATCCGCAGACACCAGGGTACGAATTACAGGGGGTTTTGGTAGAGATTGACTTCTCTAATTAATGCTTGATCCCCTCTGAAGGGAGGATGTCAAGACAACATGTATTGCGGGGAAACCCTGTAAATGGTTTCATGCGATCTGTTTAATTAAAAATAAAATGAACAATTAAAATAACAGATTAAATAAATACATGTTTGACCACCCCTATGACGGTTCATACCATTGTCAACGCATAAGCGCGCCGGTCAGTATATGCGAGAAAATATTCATTCAACAGACTGAAACCGGCAGTTTTAGAGCGCCCATAGACAGGGTAAGTGTCCACAAGACACATCTTTCTCGTAAAAAAAGATGTTTGTTTCAATATACTGTAATAGTTTCTGTACATGGGCAACTGGAGCTAATATTACATACCTAAACTGTTTAATCAGTCTATAACAGTTAGCACGTTGCTAGCAGTAATGGCGCATAACGTTGTCTTCTAGCGTGTTAGTAAGAACAGTTATGTCCTATTCAACGAACCACCCTGAGCGTTAGGGATGGGCGGATCGATCCTGAAGTATCGATATTTTCGATACTGGGGATGTATCAAAAGGATCGATCCTTAAGTAAAAGTATCGATCTTTTCTGGGGGTTTTCTTACTGAGTAAAATATCTCAATAATTATAGCGCCACATATTATATAAATATTTACTTAAATAGGAACACGAATGGGAACTATAATATCCTTCCGCTGGATCTCCGCTAATGGGTCAGCGTTAGTACAGACGCCACACACACACACACACACACACACACACACACACACACACACACAC
>CAIGQQ010030912.1:0-15610 GCA_903798035.1 Danio albolineatus | reverse complement strand
AAAGAACAAACATTCTATTAACGTTACTTTTAAAGAACATTCTATTAGTGTTACTTTTAGAGAACCAACATTCTATTAACCTTATTTTTAAAGAACAAATGTTCTATTAACGTTACTTTTCAAGAACAAACATTCTAATAAAATTTTTTTTCAAGAACAAACATTCTATCAATGTTACTTTTCAAGAACAGACGTTCTATTAATGTTTCTTTTGAAGAACAAACGTTCTATTAACGTTACTTTTAAAGAACAAACATTCTATTAACGTTACTTTTAAAGAACAAACATTCTATTAAAGTTACTTTTAAAGAACAAACGTTCTATCAATGTTACTTTTCAAGAACAAACGTTCTATTAACGTTACTTTGAAAGAACAAACATTCTATTAATGTTACTTTTTAAGAACAAACGTTCTATCAATGTTACTTTTCAAGAACAGACGTTCTATTAACGTTACTTTTAAAGAACAAACGTTCTATTAACGTTACTTTTAAAGAACAAACATTCTATTAACGTTTCTTTTAAAGAACAAACATTCTATTGACGTTACTTTTAAAGAACAAACATTCTATTAACGTTACTTTTAAAGAACAAACATTCTATTAACATTTTTTTTCAAGAACAAACGTTCTATCAATGTTACTTTTAAAGAACAAACATTCTATTAACATTTTTTTCAAGAACATTCTATCAACGTTACTTTTCAAGAAAAACATTCTATCAACGTTACTTTTAATAAACAAACAATCCATTAATGCCACATTGAAAGAACAAACACTCTTTAACAAATGTTCACTCTTTGCAAATCTGAGCCCAGTTTGAGACACTACTGAGTGAGATCTGTTCTGAAACCCTAGATGTCCTCATCCCAGACAACCAAAACAAATATCAATCAGTCATAAACCAATTCCGTCAAGTAGGAACAACCGAAACATTTAAAAAGAGCTTTACTCACCGTTTCTTTAGATAATCCAATCCAAGCATGGTTCAGTCTCACAAAGCAAGTTCTGAATAATTAAAAAAGACTTTGTACACAAGAGTATGAAATAAGAGATACAGTACGTTCGCATATGTACAGTACAGTGGAAAGATAAAAAAAGGAAAGAATGAATCTGTGTGCTTGGGCTTCTCTTATCAGTCCCGTCAGACCAAAGTACTCTTTTTCTCTGTGCCTGGAGGATCGTAGGAGGTCACCATCTTGTTCTGGTCCCAGCGGGCGTTGGCGGGCGAGTTCTGCATGACCACCAGGCGGATGGGCGCCGGGTTGACGTTGGGCACTGGGTCCGGCGCGTACTCCTTGGTGGGATCTTTGCCCTGGCAGTCGTAGAGGATGCAGGAGATGAGGAAGACGAGGAGGAGGATGACATAGCTGGCGATCAGGATGATGAGGTTGAGGGTGACGGGGTCGATCTCCACATCGTCCGCGATGAATCTCATGGTGGCGCCGATGATGATGGTGAGACCTGCGGGACGGAGACTGAGCGTAAGCTGGAACTCTGCACAGACAGACCTGTGAGGGATTAGTTCACTAAATCTCTCATTCTCTCTCTCTCTCTCTCTCTCTGTCAATTCAATTCCGTTCAGACTTAACATACAGAAGTCAAACTTATTCTCTTGTCATTTATTTATTTTATTTTTTAGCCTATTTCAAATATTTCCCAAATTATGTTTAACAGAGCAAGGAATTTTTTACACAGCATTTCCTATAATATTTTTTCTTCTGGAGAAAGTCTCTCTCACTCTCGATTTAATTCAATTCAAAATTGCTTTATTGACATGACTGTAAAAATACAATATTGTCAAAGCTTGAATATGTGGAGAAATCGAGCGGCAACATCCTGCTGAAACAAGTAACTGAAACTGCAGTTCATCAAAATTCCACTAGGCCTGGCTCCAAAATAAAGCAGATATCTATCAACCCCAATGTTAAAATGGCCAACTTTACAGCAGTAAAAAAGGTGTTTACAGCCTGGTAGAAAAAACGATTTTGGTGTATATTGCTAATATTACACTTCATGATAGAGATCTGATCCGACCAGATTTCTTGTGGCGCGGGAATTACAATATAGGTCTAACAATATAGCGCTCCTGAGAGATAGAGAGAGAGTGAAGCTGGATTTATACTTTCGCCTGGCACTGCATTGCGCACCTCAGCTGAAACAGACGAGGCTTTTATACTTGCCGCGCTCGCCGTTGTGATATTCTTTAAAACGACTGAGGGCGGTCAAAAGAAACTGACGAATAAGTGTCGAATAACTGACGAGTGAAGTCAGACGAATAAACAGAAAAGAAGGAAGTTTCCGGATCCACGTCATATTATTATATCGATCAAGATTTTAAAACGAATTATTTTTATTGTTTTTATAAATTATTTTAATGATTATAAGGATTTTTATAACAATTCAAGGTTTTTTTTAATCAAACTTTGATGCATCACTTGCTTGTTCACATCTCAGGCAGTTCTACCTATTATAATTGATTAAAATATTAATCACAACAGAACATGGGTTGCTCTACAAATATATTTTATATTATGGCAAGAATAAAAGCAAAAAAGAACACTTTTTTAAAAAATACACGTTTTTTTTTTTTTTTTGGATTTAGGCCCAATCCTAATTCTATTTTTGTACCCCTACCCTCAAAACTTCCCCCTAAGAATCGGGACAGCACTTCAACACCTGCACACGTCATCATATGTCATCAGATCTCTTGCTTCATATGAGATCAGACGATCACGACTGCTGTAGTTATTCTAGTTGTGTTATTGTTTGGTGTTTATCTTCAGGAAATCACTGAAGGCGTATATTATGTTATCATAACGATCTAATGTGGCAATAAGATCGAAACTGTACTGTGTATTTACTCCATGGCCATATTTATCAATGTAAACACACGAAAACAACATTAACATTATAGCAGACACTGTAAAAAGCTCTTTCCCAGCCACTAGACATTACTGACAGGGTATTCCAGTGTCATCGTGTGTCAGAATGTATGGGACTGCTGTACATGAGTTATGATTATGGATTATAGATCGCGAAATGTAGCGTTTTTTTTTTTTTTTGCGTTTTTTTATAAACATGACGGTAAAACACGAACGCGGTTATGAATATATTTAAACATGTGTTTGTTTGTTGTAAAAATTCGTTATAATGACAAAAAATACTAATTTGTGGATCTCCTTGCTTCCGGGTTCAGCTATCCTGCTGCTGTGGCAGGTGTATTCTGGGAAATTTTCTTACCCCTCCGTTTGCATTGTGGTCCTGAAAAATGTTTGTTCGAAGGGGTGTATGCCCCTTGCCCTTAGCCCTACGCCTTCAAGCTAAAGAGAATTGGGACAACACCTTGACGTGAACGCGCAAAATGAAGGGTAGGTGTAAGGGGAAGGCCTAAGGGAAGGTAGAATTGGGATTGGGCCTTAGTCCACTCCACAATTCACCTATTACTGTCTGGCTAGTTTCTGTCCTATACTTATGTTAAAAAGACAATAATGGTCCAACATTCCTGACCATTATCACCAATAAAGTCTAAAACAAACAGAGCACCAGTATGTTGCCAATATTTCTTTCCAGTTATCAAAGAAATAATTTGTTCCTTAATTATAGTTTTGTAAATATTCAATTGATTTAAATTCAAAATTGTAATATATACATCAGTGTAAAACCTATGACTGGTGGAAAAACATATTTCTGTGATTGTGTAGCTGGGTCTCCACTTTTGCATGGCCTCTTTTGGCTTTACTCTCTCAGGTTTTTCCAAACTTTTTAACAAAAACATTCCTCATTTCCCACATCTGTTGCAATTTATAGCCAAGAATTATTGATCACCTGATTATCCCTATGATCCCGGATCATAAACATGTCTGTTCAGTCGTACGTGTTTCAGACAAAATCTCTTCAGTGTTTCATATTCAAATCAAATCAAACGTGGCGCCGTGCACAGTGTTCGCGTGAGTCTCAAAAAAAACATGTGTTCCGCCAGCCGAAATCATGTCGCACGCACACCAAAGCGAACCTCTGCAAACTCTGCGATGACGTCACATTCGCCGCGCACACTTAAGCGAACTAGCGGACGCGTCGAGAAGGGTATAAACGGAGGTCGGAGCCAGCTCCAAGTGGGTGGGACTTCGAGCTCCAAGTGGGCTGTACAAACCTGGAATTTTTATTTATTTAATGTGTTGTGCATGACACGGAGTCCAATATTGTGTTTTATTAACGTCTTCACCTAAACCCAACCCTTAACACAACCTCACAGTAACCTGATGTGTTTTATGAATATCCGCTCCACCTACACCACCTAAACCCAACCTACTTGTGGTTTAAGTCCCTCCCACTTGAAGGTCACCCAACCTACTTGCGGTGTAATCCCTCCCACTTGGAGGTCTCCGGGCTGCAGCAATACCTACTTGGACGCGTCGAGTATAAACCAGGCTTGAGAGAGAGAGAGAGCATCCGCATTGGTGCTGTGTGTCTGTGTGTAAATGAGAGAGAGCGCACTCATCCACCGTGGTGCTGTGTATCGCTTGTTATAGGCTGTCTGGACTGTTTTCTGGGAGGCATTTTTAATCGCTATACATTTTACATTCTTCCTTGGCCCAGTGTTTACCTGCCATGTGTATAAAAATAATACTGATAAGATATATGAAACGCAATCATTCATTCATTCATTTTCTTGTCGGCTTAGTCCCTTTATTAATCCGGGGTCGCCACAGCGGAATCAACCGCCAACTTATCCAGCATATTTTTTACGCAGCGGATGCCCTTCGAGCCACAACCCATCTCTGGGAAATGAAACGCAATCAGTAGTTGGCAAATATATCGAGTGGATATGTTTGTAAATCTGACTTTGAGAGAGTCAGTGCCTCACCAGCCACAAACCTCACCGCACGTCACTGTTTCAGGCGGCATTTATGTCTCATGACAAAGGGGCAAATAAAACTGACATTTAGCCCACAATCCTTCCACAACCTACACTTCTATCTGTAGAAACCAGATCTAAATTTAGCGGGAATGGTCGGGGTGGGTTGAAAACGGGGTGGGTCGGGCAGTGGGTGAATCAAGACCAGTGTTGGGTGTAACACGTTACTAAGTAACGAGTTACTGTAATTAAATTACTTTTCCACTGAAAAAGTAAAGTAACTAATTACTGTTTTATCATTATCATTTTTAGGTATTTTAATTACAGTTACTTATAATGTACCTGCGTTACATTGTAAAATAATTAAACTCGCTGAATAATCTTATACAATTTTATTAATTTATGTTCTAAAGGTAAAAGTAAACTCTGGCGCTTTAAAATCATCGTAGTGCAGATGCATGTGATAGCGCCGCGCGCCAGTTTGCTGCTAGTCATAAAGCGGAAGATGTCGGACTCAGCTGAAGCGAGTGGCTGTTTTACCAAATGAAAATATTCCCTGACAAGAACATTACAGTATTAATCAATTTATTTTTCCTCATTGCGCGCCTGCGTACTGTAGCGCGCAGCTTTTTCAAGGCTATCGCGCACCTTACATGGGCTGGTTCATGAAGATTACTATGAGAAAGGCTAGGATGACTACGCAGATGTGACAGAGGGAGTCGGCGAATTGAACATGACTGATGCTGCTCTGTTTACAGAGTAATAAGACACCTTTTGCTCGATCGGATCACAGGTAAACAAGAGAGACACAATCCAGTTCAAAAACATGCCGTATAAATCTTAAGCCTTTTGTCCACTTCCGATCATACTGCACGGGCTTTCAGTCTAATACCGCCAAAAATAATGCTATTTTTGTAAAGGTTGCATGATCCTGTCTGATCGATAGATATGCAGAATAATATTTAAGAAGGTTACATTGCATACTAAAAATTATTATGCATGTAATTATTATAGATTTTTTAAAAATAGAATATAATAAAGATGATTCAGAAAACTAAAAGGCTAAACTATTTCGTGTTTGACTCATATGTTTTATCTAAGTATTTATTATTTACAGAGTTACATTTTTATTATTTGTCCACTCAAGGTTTATAGGGATTTCAAGAAGTATTTAGTTAAGTTACTTATTGAGTAATTAAGTTACTTTTCAGACACAGTAATTAGAAAAGTATTTTAAATACAATATTGATTAAGTAATTAGTAATTAGTAATTAATTACTTTTTTAAAGTAACTTACCCAACACTGCCTCAGACCATCTCTTTCAGGTGGACTCTAGTACGGTTCACGGGTGCGCGCCCGAGTTCAGAAGACACGTTCACACTAGGTAAACGTACCGTACTATGATGTCAAACGAACATGCGGACCAAAAGTGCAAGTGTTAGAGCACCCCAAGTTATGTCATTTTAAATGCAAAGATGACATCATTTGTTTTGACAACTTGACATAAACCAGGGATGTCCAAGTTCGGTCCTGCGACGTTTAGTTCCAGCCCCCAATCAGACATACCTGGGCTAGCTAATCAAGCACTTACTAGGCTTTCTAGAAGCATCTTTGCAGGTGTGTTGAGGCATGTTGGAGCTAAAATCTGCAGGACACCGGCCCTCCAGGACCAAGTTTGGACACCCCTGACTTGAACAATTACATCACAACCTGTCATCATCATTACCAAGACAACATAACCTGTCATAAATCTGTCATAAACATAATGGTCAGGATAATTGTATGATTGTAATAGTACTCATTAGTGTTTACAAATGTAATCGAATGACCATAAAACAATTAAGTTGTGCCGCCAAAGAACGGTGAGTTGTGTAGTTGTGTAGTTTCTTGTGTAGTTACACAAGAGTTGTGTAGTTTCATTCATTCATTTTCTTTTTGGCTTTGTCCCTTTATTAATCTGGGGTCACCACAGTGGAATGAACCGCCAACTTATCCAGCATTTTGTTTTACGCAGCGGATGCCCTTCCAGCCGCAACCCATCCCTGGGAAATCACACACATACACTACGGACAATTTAGCCTACTCAATTCACCTGTATCACATGTCTGTGGACTTGTGGGGGAAACCGGAGCACCCGGAGGAAACCCACGCGACCACGGAGAGAACATGCAAACTCCACACAGAAAGGCCAACTGACCCAGCCAAGGCTCGAACCAGCGACCTTCTTGCTGTGAGGCGAACGTGCTACTCACTATGCCACCGTGGCGCCTTGTGTAGTTTCAGATCTATTTAAACAAGTTGTTTGAACCAACAACAAATGTCATTTTTGGAGTGTAATACAAATTGAAGTTGTCTAACGTAGTGAATTCAGGGTAATTGAGTTCAAATTTGGGGTAGAATGTTTCTCTGAGGTGTGAATAGTGTGTGCAGTGGGTGAGCAAGTCTCCATCTCTGCTTGGGCACAGTGTAGGCAGATGCGGCTCTCTCTGGGTTGTCTGTTCTATTGGTATAGGACCATCTCTACAGTTAGACTGTGGATACTTTTATATATATATATATTTTCGGTTATTGTTTTTCTTAATTTATTGTTCTTTACTGCACTTTACTTACTGTTCTTTACTGCACTTAGATATGTTGCTGTTGTATAATCTCTCTTTCTCTCCCGCTCTCTCTCTGTCTGTCTCTCGGTTTGCTTTAATATGCTTTATTGGCATGACTAGTAATTGTACATCTGTATCACCAAAGCATTCTGAGGCTTAGGCTGTCCAGTTTTAATTCGTTTTATTGGCACCACAAATGCATTTGTACTGCCAAAGCATTTGCAGATGAGTTGCATATATATGAACATTTGTATAGCAGTGCGCTAAACATACAGGGTCTAATGGACAAGTGGAAGATGAAATGCATGGTGTTAAATAAAACAAACACTGTTCTTTTAATCGCCTACAATAATGCACAACAAGAAATTTACTGCTTGTCAAATAGTAGAACAAGGATGAAGAAGTTGGTTCAGTTTAAAATGTTAAGACATATAAGTGTTAAATTCTATAGGGCCCTGTCATACAACCGGCGCAGTGAGGCGCAAGACATGTATAGCGCGATTTGTTGCTATTTTCAGACAAGCGCAACAGTGATTTTCACGTTGTAAATAGCAAATCCATTTGCTCTACTTTGTGGACTCATTGGTGTGCTGGTCTGAAAAGGAGGTGTGTTAAAGTACATTGTAATTTTGAGGAGCTGAAATAGACTGCGCCATTGACCAACTAAAAGCTGGTGTAAATTCCAGCACAGAGTGTGTCTATGCAGGTCCAAATGCTTACACATTGCTTCATACACACATGATGTACAGCAATACACAAATATCTACATATGAAAGCAAAATTAAAGGATTAAAATGTTACAAAAATAATTATTTTCTTCATAAATATGAAAACCACTGCCCCTATACCTTCTTCATGTCATTTTTTCAGTTTATTCTTGACAATTTGCATGGTATATTATTATTATTATTATCATTAGCAGTATTATTTATTATATGCATTTGTTTTAATAAAAACAAGTTTAGATTTGTCCTCCTGTCAGGTTTTGGAGTCATCTGCATTACCATATGGGGCATAAGAACGGGACGTGTGTTTGAATATAACTCAGTTTATTGACAATACTTTATTATTGTTCATTTATTCTTTTAATGGAATTTATAACTGAATTTAGAAATAGTTTTGAAACATATCTTTGCACTTTACAAGCGCAATTAAACGTGTAGGCTAATGGATGTCTTCAGTGGAGTGAGTACAACACTGATTCCTTACTCCATGAAAGTCAAGGAAGTAAAGTAAAGCGAAAGTAGAGTGGCTGAATGGAGGAGGCTCATTCTTTATCCTCGCGCTGCAGATGCTCTGTTTAACTGTTTCTCTCGCTAGTGAAGAGTTCAGTTTTTCCATTCAGTTTTTCCACTTACAAAATCCACCATGTAAATAGCGAATTTTCCATGGCGCGATGCAACTGACTCTTTACGGGAATGCGAGATGAGACTCTGATTGGTTTAATCACATTATGCTGAAAACACACCCTTAATAACTCATTAAGAGAATAAGCACAACCCGGTTAGACCATGCACCGGGGCACAAACCATGTTTTTCGATCCTTTAAAATATCAAAAGTGGAGTCTGACACACCCTTAATGCTTTTGCACCATGAGCTTTAGACTTTGTGACTAGATCGTTAAAATAGAGCCCTAAGAGTTTATAGATATGTATAGACAACGCTATCTCACGGCAATTCATACAATTTTGATTTAGTGGCTAATTCAAATGAATTCGGACGATCTAATTCGTACAATTTAGTACGATTTGCTCATCCCCTAATGACTATTGGGTTTAGGGGCGGGGTTGGGTGCCACGCCTCCTTTTTAAAATTTTACATTTTTGTATGACTGAACTTAGCTGAAATTAGCAACTGAACTGCCAACACGTCAAATACTTACTTTTTCTCCTGAGATCAGGCTGGTATAGACATACACAGTCACAGGTTTGGAGGTCAAAACAAATTTTTCATATTCATCATAATTATATTTGAATGTTTCGTCAATGTGTTTGTGAAGGTTTATAAACAGAAACATGACTGCAGTCTGAAATCTAGAGTGAAGGTATAGTTTTTGTCTCTATTGTTTTTTGTGTGTCTTATTTCTTTAAGACACACTGATTGTGTGTGTCTGTGTGTGTGTGCGTGTGTGTGTGTGTCTGTGTCTGTGTAATACCTCCTGTAATCCTAATCTTGATTGTGAGGAGGGATTGAACCATCTGTTTTAGCAGCGTTCACACTAATCCATCACACACAAGACACACAGGAGACTCATATCTAAGAAAATAATTATAATAATAAATGAAAAGTAATAGAAATGGAAACACTAAACCTAAAGTGACATGCAACTAATGACACCAAAAAAAAAAAATGTAAAAAAATATATATAATAAATCCGTAAAATTAAATTTGAATTAAGTTCAGTCCACTTAAATTTGTAAAAACAAATAAGTTAATTTAATTCTCCATGCTGTCCCAACACAAATCGATTGTGTTGTGTGATTCGTTTTTATTGTTAATACAGCAATGCTTTGAAGTACTTACACCTACACATTATATCCTTCGTTACACAAAGGAAATCACAACCAGTGAACTAAAGCTCACCATAAACAACCTTACCCACAAGCAGAGAAACACACTAATATATATATATGCTCAGTGTCATTCACACAACTACTCAACACCATCAAAGTAACACACATTAAATTAAAGTCATAAAATAAACATTTATCAACATTAGACGTATCATAAAACTCTAATGTACATCACTGATGAGAAAGAACTAAAAAGAACAGCAGTAATGTCAACAAAAAAAGCATGCAGGGAATTGAGGGAAGGTTAATTTACGGTTATTAACTGTATATATTAAGGAAACTTACTGTTAACCAGGGTTCATTTTTTTAATCAAAGCTTATTTGTTATGGGTTTTTTTACTATTGAATTAATGGCTATTTTTTTCACAAACAGTCACTATAAAAATGTTTGTGATTTTTAACAGTAAAGTACTGTAAAAATGCTACAAGAATTACTTTTTTAGAGTTTCAGTACAATATTTACTGATCAACACTACATTTAAGAAAAGCAGAACAATATAATTCCTCATTTATCTAACCTGGGGCAATTAGTTTGAGATTATGAACCCAGAAAGCTTCTTGTTTCAATAATTCTGTTTAAATTACCACCTCTTCAAGACAAAAAAGCTTCCTCTATTCCTTCCTTCCTATTCATTCTAATTGGTTGATGTCATATCTTGATTTATTAAAATATTTATCTATATTCCAAAGTCTGTAATAGATTATTTTCAATAATGAATCTGAACCTGTTTATGTGTCTTGAACACAAAAGAAGAAATTTCGGAGAATGTTGGAAACATAAAACAATCATCAACTTCATTAAGGAACCGTATACTGTGAACCAGGTTACAGGTTTTTACAATAGCATTCATTCATTCATTCATTATTTAATTCGTTCATTCATTCACCCACTCATTCATTCACTCACTCATTCACTCATTCATTCATTCATTCATTCACTCATTCATTCATTTATTTATTCATTCACTCATTCATTCACTCATTCATTCATTCACTCATTCATTCATTCATTCACTAATTCATTCACTCATTCATTCACTCATTCATTCACTCATTCATTCACTCATTCATTCACTCATTCATTCATTCATTCACTTATTCATTAACTCATTCATTCACTCATTCATTCATTCATTCATTCTTTTGTTCTTTTGTTCATTCATTCATTTTCTTTTTGGCTAAGTCCCTTTATAAATCTGAGGTCACCATAGCAGATTGAACCGCCAACTTATCCAGCACATGTTTTACATGCTGATTACCTTCCAGCTGCAACCCATCACTGGGAAACATCCACACACACTCGTTCACACTCATACACTACAGACAATTTTAGCTTACCCATGTTTGGACTGTGGGGGAAACCGGAGCACCCAGAGGAAACCCACGCGAACACGAGGAGAACATGCAAACTCCACACAGAAATGCCAACTGACCCAGCCGAGGCTCGAACCAGCGACCTTCTTGCTGTGAGGCTATCGTGCTACCCACTGCGCCACCATGACGCCCTCTTTACAATAGCCTTCACAGATAAAAACATTTCATAACACTGTTTTGCCGTGGCTCAGCCAGAGTCCTGACTTAAATCCAATTGAGAATCTGTGGACGGAGCTAAAGATCAAGGTGATCCCTCAAGCAAAAAATATATATATTTTATAAATGGCAGAAAAATCGCACTGATCTATATAAATAAACTAAAATAAATAAACTGCTTTACATTTCCTGGTTTAAATAAACATTTGAAAACATTTTCAGGCCAGCACAGTGGCTAAGTGGTTAGCCTCACAGCAAAAATGTCGCTGGTTCATTTCCCGGCTGGGTCAGTTGGCATTTCTGTGTGGAGTTTGCATGTTCTCCCCGTGTTGGCTTGGGTTTCCTACTGGTGCTCTGGTTTCCCCCAGTCCAAAGACATGCGCTATAGGTGAATTGAATTAACTAAATTGGCCATAGTGTATGAGTGCGTGTGGGAATCTGAGTTGGTGTTTTCCAGTACTGGGCTGGAAGGGCACCCGCTTTGTAAAACATATGCTTGAATAGTTGGTGGTTCATTCCGCTTTGGCGACCCCTGAATATTAAAGGAAACTAAGCCAAAGGAAAATAAATAAAAAACATTTTCAGAGGTCACTATACATGTTAAGCAAATCGGTCGGTCGTTTTTACTTAAAGGGCTAGTTGTACAACTTTACTAGTTTAACATTTACTAGTGCATTATCAAAATACAAAGTAACACTCATTAATGCACTGCCTGTTAACATAAACCGACAATAAATGGCTTTATTTTAATTAACAAAAATGAATATATGCTGTAATAGATGTATTGTTCGTGTTGGTAATTATATTAACTAACATTAACTAAGTGGAACCTTATTGTAAAGCAGTGGTGCTCAACCCTGTTGCTGGAGATCTACCTTCCTGCACAGTTCAGCTCCAACCCTGATCAAACACACCTGAACCAACTCTTTAGGACCTGAACGGCACTTGATGATTACAGGCCGATGTGTTTGATATGGGTTGCAACTGAAATCTGCAGGAAGGTAGATCTTCAGGAACAGGGTTGAGCAGCCCAAAAAATCATTACAGCTTTTCAGAGCAATGACTCTTTCAAACAGTAGAGGGCAGAAGAGCTCAGGGCTGAAAACAGGTTTCATTCTGCAAGAAAACATGAAACTGAAAACATTATCACCCATTATTATTACCCTTCATGGTGCTGACACATGAAAACCAGCAAGTTCTCAAAATTGTATACATCAAAAAAGCCATTTAGTGATATTTTAACTGCATGTTTAATACTTAATGCTCAACATTTCCAGCGTTATGGATCGTGACATTTGCTGTGAACAAAAAAAAAGAAGTTGACAGAGTATGTAAATGTTAAAAGTACATCAAAACGTCTGTTTATATTTTCCAAAACAACTAAATAAAGAGTTTAAGGATCACAAAAAAGTAAATGTTATTCATATTCACAAAAGCGTGGGCATCAATCTCAAGAGAGAAGCGCAAAAACATAAATGCAATCAATCTCACAGAACATTTTTCTGACATAGGAAAACCAGCAAGTTCTTGAAATTGTATACATCATAAAAGCCATTTAGTGATATTTTAACTGCATGTTTAATACTTAATGCTCAACATTTCCAGCGTTATGGATCGTGACATTTGCTGTGAACAAAAAAAAAAAAAAAGTTTACAGAGTATGTAAATGGGCGCCACGGTGGCCTAGTGGTTAGCACATTCGCCTCACAGCAAGAAGGTCGCTGGTTCGATCCCCGGCTGGGCCAGTTGGCATTTCTGTGTGGAGTTTGCATGTTCTCCCCGTGGTTGCGTGGGTTTCCTCCGGGTGCTCCGGTTTCCCCCACAGTCCAAAGACATGCGGTACAGGTGAATTGGGTAAGCTAAATTGTAGTGTATGAGTGTGAATGTGTGTGTAAGGATGTGTTTCCCAGAGATGGTTTGTGGCTGGAAGGGCATCCACTGCGTAAAACAAATGCTGGATAAGTTGGCGGTTCATTCCGCTGTGGCGACTCCGGATTAATAAAGGGACTAAGCCGAAAAGAAAATGAATGAATGAATGAGTATGTAAATTTTAAAAGTACATTGAAACGTCTGTTTATGTTTTTCCGAAACAACTAAATAGAGAGTAAAGGGATCACAAAAAAGTAAACGTTATTCATATTCACAAAAGCGTGCGCATCAATCTCAAGAGAGAAGTACAAAAACATAAATAAAAAGGCAGCAACTGCAAAACTCCAAAAACATCACATTTATTTAGTTAAAAAGGCTATTTCAAGCACAGCGGGTCTTCATCAGACGTCTATTTTTAGAGCTTTGGTGTTGCTGCCTTTTCATACGTTTTCATGTATTTTAAATGAGGGAAGTAAACGTGTGTTATGGATGAGGCACAACCCTAAAGAAAAAAAATACTAATCGCAAGGATAACATTTGACCAACTCTACTCAACACAAATACAGTCTATAAAATACACATTATTTGATTAAAACAAATCATTTATGCGATAAAAAAGCTTCGTGGATGTGACGTCTCTTCGGATGCGACAGATGTGAAATTGGCACTTGTGGGACTTTGGTAAATCAATAAAATAGCAGGAAAACATTGACGGAGAGAGTGTTTTTACAGTAAGCAACTCTATATGGCGCAATTTTAAAGTAATTGTAAATAAATTGCGGAAAGGAATAAAGCAAAAGCAGGATCTTCATCGTTCTTCATCATTTAATTCAGACATGAATTATTTTGCGCCATATAGAGTTGCTTTAAAATGGTGACAGTTGAGGGAATGTTAGTGTAAATAATCATATATAATCGTATACATTAATATAATCATGAATGTACATTAATCACGGGCATTTGCGCTCATAATATTATGGCTGGTCTGAACGCCTTTAACATGTTACACGAATGCACGTCTGCAGCTAGGCTATTCTCTCCTTGGCCAGACATTGGCTAGATATTAATAATAATAATAATAATAATAATGGGTGCCACGGTGGCGTAGTGAGAAGCATGTTCGCCTCACAGCAAGAAGGTCGCTGGTTCGAGCCCCGGCTGCATCCAAGCTATCAATCCACCAATCAGACGATTCCCATCTTAGTATAAATAACCAAAGCATCTTTCCTTAGTCATCTTCGTCTTGAAGAATCCCCCCTTCCACCCCCTCTCCTCCCTTTTCCTCTATAGGGCAGCATGGCGCCCCAATGGTCAGCACTGTTGCCTCACAGCAAGAATGCCTCTGGTTTGGGCCTCTACCCAGCCAGGTGAGATTTCTGTGCTGAGTTCATGTTCTCCCCGTGCTTGCGTGGGTTTTTCCCGGGTCCTCCGGTTTCCTCCCACAGTCCAAAACATGAGAGATAAGTTAATTGACTTCCACCATACTTCCACTAGCAGCACACCCTCATAGCAATTTATAAGCAGCAGGAGGGCGGGGGGTCTACCTGTGCTCAAACTCCCCTTTCGGCCTGCAAACGGGAGGGAGCCCCAGGCTCGAGGATCTTATGAGCTCAGGGCTCTCTCCCGGGACAGCATGCCAAACTAGCTTTATTACCAATCATCAGCTAAGGGTGAACTCTTGAAATGCTTTTAAAGTAAGTGGTTGCAAACAATTGATATGGGCTGAATTTCAACAAATAAAATGTGGTGATGTTCAACTCAATTTGTTTGTTTAAATTCAACTCGTATCAATTGTTTGCAGTCACTTACCGTAACTTAAAATGTTGTAATGAATGATATTTTCAATGCACTGAGCACAAAATGTGGCGAATGGTTGAGAAAACATTATTATTTTTAACAGCAAGGTTGTCGTTTTCATAAAATTGCTCTGCTGCTACAGATTTAATCGCGTCCTGTCACACTAATAAACACTGATGAAAACCCCCTTGCTAATAATTCTAAGAGGCTGAAGAACAGATTGCTGGCTTGGTTCACCCTGCCGACATTGAACCTGATAAGTGAATAACTCATCAACATCTGTGCATGAATTCTGAAATCAGACTTTTATATAACGATTAAGCAGGAATTAAATGTTTTTTTTTTAATGTGTTTGGCTTTGTGTATGCAGCGGTGCGGGTGG
>CAIGQQ010030911.1:0-10754 GCA_903798035.1 Danio albolineatus | reverse complement strand
ACTCATTAAATGTAGTAAAGTAACTTTTCAAAAAAGTAACTGTTACTTTTCAAGAAAGTTAACTTTTCAAGAAAGACACTGTTATTTCGTAAATGTAAAGTAACTTTTTCAAAAAAGTAACTTATTAAATGTAGTAAAAGTAACCTTTTCAAAAAAATAACTGTTACTTATTAAACGTAGTAAAGTAACCTTTTCAAAAAATAACTGTTACTTATTAAGCATAGTAATAATGTAACTTTTTCAAAAAAAGTTACTGTTACTTAGTAAATGTGGTAAAAGTAACATTTAAAAAAAGCAACTGTTACTTAGTAAATTTAAAGTATTTTTTAAAGTGATATTTAGTAAATGTATTAATGAATTCATTAAAAAAACTTACTTAGTAAATGTAGTAAAGTATTTTTTTTTTCAAAAAGTAACTGTTACTCGTTAAATGTAGTAATAAAGTAACTTTTTTCTAAAAACGTAACTGTTACTTGGAAAATGTAATAATAAAAAGTTGCTTTATTTACTACATTTACTAAGTTACCTTTTTGAAAAAGTGACTTTATTAGTACATCTAGTAAGTTTTTTTTAATAGTTGCTTTATTACAACATTTACTCTTACTTAGTAAACATAGCAATAAAGTAACTTTTCCCCAAAAAAAGTAACTGTTACTTAGTATAAGCAAACGTTATTTTTGTTAATGTTTTGTTTTAAGGGTCACACTTTACAAAAAGGTTTATTAGTTACTGTGTTTACAAATGAACAATATTGTATTTATAAATCATTTACTAACGTCTTATTGAAATCCAAAGTTGTGCTTGTATCATTATTTATTGCGCTGTGAGTTAACGTGGATTAACAACGAATGACAGTAATTCCGTTAATTAATCTTAATGATGAATAAATACTGTGATTAATGTGACGCTCATTGTTTGTTCATGTTAGCAAATACATTAACGTTAATGAACACATTATTGTTACCATAAGTGTTACAGTTTTAAGATAGTAATACATTACTTTAACCAAACACTGATGTCGCAAGATTGAATTCATTACAGATGATCTGAAACAACTACTGACTGTGTATGAGACCGAATGCACACCAAAAAAAAAAAAATCAGTAAATATCACAATTCATCTGCTTTCAGTGGTAAATATTTACATAATACTGATGAAAATGGGGGGAAACACATGCGCGCACACACACACGCACGCACACCCGTCTTGTTGCAGTTGTACATTCAGCACTGCAACGCAAACACACAGAGATTCTGAGCTGGTAAGAAAACCGTAAACATTGCATGGTCATCCTGGTAAACGTTGGTGTTTTTGATGATGATGATGATGATGATGAAGAAGAGTTGTTTTTTTTGTTTTTGGCTCAGGCGTCTCTGATGTCCTCCAGCACAGGACTGCGGTACAGGTATTTCCAGATGGCATAGTAATGAATGGCGGCCGCCAGCGCCACGAACACGTGCCAGATAGCGTGAGCGAAGGGAATCACGCCGTCAGACTTGAAGAAAAACACTCCCAGACAGTAGACCAGACCCCCGAACGCCAGCTCACTCAGACCCTCCGTGTTCGTCTGCAACAAGAAGAGAAGAAAATAAGTGATTAGTTCATAGTTAGACCTTTTATTTAATAATTTACCTTCTTTGTAACCAACACTGTTATTATTGTTGAAAATAATAATATAAAATAAAAAATAATAACAAAATATTCAATGACCCTAATCCCTTTGTGCTGTTGGGGATGTTTTCATCCACTCTGGGGTGCTTTTGAGTCTTAATTTGGCCATTACTTTTTCTGTGTATCAGCTAGCAGAATGATCTTTTGTCACGACCGGGTCTTGAACCCGGGTCTCAGGTGTGGAGACTGGAGACTTAACCACTGTGCCACAGAGGCAGTTGAGTTGGACCCAAACGAAAACACTCCAAGTGGGAATCCAGAAAACTTGTATTTCTTAAAAAAAAGATAAACTTAGGTTCTTCTCAAAAATGAGGTAGCAAAAGACAACTTAGGTTCTTCTCAGAATGAGGAATATAAAATATTTTAACAGTACAACAAACATATAAAGAAAAACTCCACGAGGGGAGAAAACAAAAGACAATAAAGCAGCAAGCAAGCAACAGGGAAAATAAAACAGTCTTACTAGACGTAGCTCAGGAGATCAAGGGAACACAAGTCAAGCTCACCAGGACTGACTCAAAAACCGAGTGAGGAACAGAGAAAAAGTGACAACTTAAATACACAGGCTGGAACGAGTCACAGTTGATCAAAATAAAAGTAAACAAGAGCACACGAGGAAGAACTAAGGCAGTGGGGAAACACAGGGACCTCTAGGGGAATGGAGACAAAGTGCAGGATGGTGACATCTTTGCTCACAAATTTTGGGAAAATGCTTTGAATTTTGGTTAGGGATGTAAATTTAACTGAACATTGAATTAAACCGCTGTAAAAATGCATCAGACTTATATTTGCTTTAACTTTTTTTTTGCATAAATCTGTTAAAAATCAACCTCAGTCCTGATCAAAACTACTAAACTGCTTAGAAAATTACAGGCCAAATTGCCACTTTAATTGCCAAATTTATAAAAATGATAATAATAATAATTTCTTACATTTAAAAGCGCGTTACACAATGGGAGGGAGGGAGGGGAGCCAAATAGGTGGTTTTGATTTACGGTAGTTTTTATTTAAGGTTATGACTGGAATTGAGGTTAGTTTATCTTTATTTTTTCATGTTGTCTGTTTTTAAGACAATTTATTACAGTTTTGTTCATCAAGCAGTTAGTACTACTGTGTACAGTATGTGTTTAACAAGAGTTGAGGTTAGTTCATCTTTATTTATTTTATGTTGTCTGTTTTAAAGACAATTTTACTACAGTTTTATTTATTAAACTTAATACTATGTTTTTTCATTGTGTAATGTTTTGTTATGCACTACTTGTGCACTGAATACATTAAGAATGTTTGTATGTAGCTTGTTTGAAGAAGCAAAAATTGTTGCCAAAATTGCAAAAAAAAATTTAAAAAAAAAATTAAATAATTGAAATCAATATATGACTATTTTATTCATATTGCGCAGCCCTAAAAACTATATTATTATGTTAAAAAATGCCAGAGTATTGGATCTTGTATCGGTGGATACTCTGAATTTTTGGTATTGGGATCGGATAAAAAAAAAAATGATATCGGTGCATCCCTAGACATACATGTTATATACATGTATTAAAGTGCATAAAACTGAAAAATTAGATGAAAAAGTAGATATGTAAGAAGAAGAAACAAAAACAGAAAATATTCAATGAATGTAGGTTATATTTACAGATAAAAATAATAATAATAAAAAAAATAATTAAATAGTTCATAGTTAGAAGGAAAATTATTGAATAAAGATCTTTGTAACCAACAGGGTGATCATTGTTGACTAAAAAGTAAAACCACTAAAGGGTCAATAAAATAACTTGCATTTTAAAAACTATTAAAAAAAAATCATTATTTTATTTTTTCTTTTACATTTAAATGTATTTTTTTTAAATATCAAAAAAATGTTTAACTTATGAACATGTTGTCCTAAACTGCATAAATGAAAAAAAAAAAATTATGAAAAAGCAGACGACAAAATAATGACAAATATACACAATTTAATTAATTTAAATGTGTAGATAAGCATTTTTTTTAAATGACTAAATCTTTTCCAGTTTAACTAAACATATTGTTCTAACATGCATAAAACGAAAAGCATAAAATAGCAGACACATAATTTATTATGATGATGACGATAATAATAATAATAATAATAATAATAATATAATAATAATAATAATAATACTCTATATATTATATTCAAGCTTGACGGTACATATAACAATTTCCTCAAACAAATATTCTAATGCATATAAAGTAGAAGTGCATCATGCATTTTGTTTAAACCAAAATCCAAAAACAAGAGCCTTTTTATATTTCACTTCAATTTAATCTTCTGTGTTTTTGCCTTTGCATTAGTTTTATTTGCAGTCAAACCATGTGCATGTACTGCTGTAAAACACAAGGTGGCGTCGATGTGACACGACAATCATGGGGATTATTGTTAAACACAGTCCCAGTCTCAAACTCCACACAAACACAAAGGCTGTGCTTCAGTTCACCAGTGTTTCACTTTCAAAGCGTCTCAGTTTGCTCTCAACACAGTGTGTCAGTTGTTCTGTATGAATGCAGACTGTAAGCAGGATCTGTGTTTATACCGCCATCATAATCTGGCAATCGCACAAAACATGTCTGGATTTTTTTCAATATGAATATGACTGTTTTTAATAGACTGTTTTATGCCAATCAATCAATCAAGGTGTTAAGAGGAGGCGTGAATTAATGTAGCTCATCTTCCTGAAATATTACCAATGATGCATCAGGTAATGTTCCCCCCCGCCCCCTTCTCTCTCTGTTTAAAACTGTTGGTGAAGCGCTGTCAACTAATATTTTTCCTCCACATCCTATAATGCACAGCGCATCTGACTATGGCAGCTAAATTAGTCCAAAAACCCGCAGTACTTTTTGCTGTTGGGTCACAAGCTAACTGCTCCAGGGTTCGTTTGACAGCGTACCGAGCAGTGGTGTAGCGGCGTAGCTGAAATATTTTGAGTTATAATTAGGTGTATAATAAACAGAAAAGACTCATTGCCTATCAATAGCACGCACAGTGAGGAGTTCAGGTGTGACGAGTGAACATGAACAGCCTGAGGACTTTCAGAACTGTGGCAAAGGTGAAAAAAAGAAAACAAACATTCAAGACAAAAAGCAAAAAAATATTATATATAAATAAAATATTTTAATATTATAATACTATTTTTGCATACCTGTCAACATTGGGATGTGAAAATAAGGTATACGCCCCCCCCCATAAAAAAATAAAAAAATAAAAAACCTGGAGCTGTTTCATTGTAAATAAACAGTTAAACGGTCAGGAATACGTTTTATTATTGATATTTTAAAAATAAATAATATACATTAGCAGCTAATAAATTAGCAAAACCGTTCAGTTTATTACAATTTATAGCTATTATAAACAAATAATGTCAAGTTATCAAATCTTATAAAGTTTCACTGTATAAATTACACATAAGAGCAGCGAATGAATCTCATTTATTTAGATTTTTAGTTTGATTACATTAAATAACAGGTGTCACTTTTAAAAATGCACACATCTAACGTTACAATCATTGCTTTCCTAATTTTTATGCTCATTTAGGAAAATTCGCTGTGTTTGGGGAAAAAAAACTCACTAAGATCGACATCTTTAGATATTATTATTATTAATTATATTAGTATATGTCTGTTCAAACACGCACTCAAAACCCAGACTTTAGCTCCGCTTCAAATCGCATGTACAGAATACGTTTGGGAAACAGCGTCTATTTATTACAATGGAGTGCGTCAGCTGACAGTCACGCACCGCTTTGACTGTTTTGAGGATTGCATTGTATTGAAAAGGAAAGGGAATCCTGCTGTTTTAATATTTATTTCAAAGTGTTTCATGCTTAAATAAACCGAAAGCACAGAACAGACTCGTATTTAAGAGCATAGGAGCGGCCCCTAGTGGTTCAGCGGCATGGGTTGCGTATAGGGAGGATTGGCTCTTTAAAGTTTATTGCCACCCTTCAGAGAAAGACTGAAAATACGGGAGAAATATGGGAAAACACCTTTACGGGATGATAGCAGGATAGAACTGTAAAATACAGGAGAATCCTGGGAAAAACGGGAGGGTTGACAGGTATATTGTTGTGACTAGCAATAACTAATAGCTCCCTTAAAATGACATTGCCTAAAAAAGCCTGAGTATTTATCGTTAAAGCCTAAAAATAATTTAATTATTTAACATTCATAACAATTTAAGCTTAATCAGTTTAAGTTGTCACATTTCCAATTAAACTTAATAAAAAAATAAAAAAAATTAAAAAAAAGTTAATAGATACTGGACTACTGGATCCTATGGGGTGCGGGATCAAATACTCCATTAAAACAACACTCCTCCAGCAGTTCCTCACATTCAATATCTGGTTTGTCACGGGGGGCATGCAGGAAATGTTCCTGGATAAAAGTGAAAGTGCCAAACTGCAATTAAAGTCGACAAATTAATAATTTGGCAAATAATTCGATTACTGAAGTCCATGTAAACAGTCACTTCCTTTCTCTCCTGCGTCTGTGTGTTTGCTTTGCCTCTGTGAAAATCAGCGCATGCACAATTGGAAACTCTCATTTTTATGCAAAACCTTCGCTCTTCACTCCCACCTAAACAGAGCTGGACACACCCACTTTCTTGAGCTTTTTTTTCTGCTGAGACAGAGGGGTTTCATGGCCCTTTAAACAGGGAGGCAGGATAATACATTTCCATGCACACAAACACTCGCACTTTGTCAGCAATGCCTGTGCGGTCACTGATCCATGAATGTAGAAAAGTAAATGTAAAATTATAACATACGTAATTGAAAAGAATATTTGCATACTGACCACCAGGAAAACTCCAGATCATAGATATACGAGTATATGTGTATATATCTGGCTCTGGATGGCCACAGTCCTGCACTGCACTTTGGTCACGCATTCATTTCAAAGTAGTGCTACCCTGTACTAAAACGGCGGCTCTATTGACGCATTCCTTTCAATAGACAACAAAAGGGTAGGCGACATCTAATGTAAATATCTATGGCATGCACTGTAGTCCACACGTGAGTCAAGCTGCGCTCTCATAGCGGGGTAATTGAAAACAAAACCTTTGTTGCAGCACATTTATAAACGCAACTCTTCTTCCACTTGTTTTAATTACAGTTGGCAACACAACGTGGCGTCTCTCTGTCGTCTGAACACTGTAACGGGTAAAAACAGTCTTCGAAGCTATCATGCATATTAATGAAGTTGCACCTCCTTCTCAATAGAGCGCGCTGATTGGTGGTCTGAAAAGACTAAGAAGTCTTTCACATGAATTAATGCTGAAAGCTCAAATAAGTCACGTTGTACTCGCCGGTACAGACATCCACGCTGGAATACACACAAGGATCTAATCGAGTGACGTAGCTTGAAAATTTCTTTTCAAACCGGAAGAACGAATTTACTCAAAATGACGCAAAAACAACAAATACTGACTTTTTTTTGTGAAATATATGTGTCCTAATAGTGTTTACAGCAGCGTGGGATACATATATGACTGTCAACAGCTCAAAAAAATGTGTTTTGGTGTTTCGTGACCCTTTAAAAGCACGACTCGTCCTACATTGAGTGACGACAAACAAGCTCCTACACTGGTCTGGCTAATTAGGGGTCTGCTAATTGGTCTTTGTCCTTCAGAAGCCCATGTTTAACTCCAAGATCAGATTAACTGAAGAGCTGAACAGGAAATGACCTCACGCACTCACCATTGATGTGACCACCAGCGCAGGGAAGAAGCCCATGGTCAGATAAAACACCAGCTCCACCAGCTTATACCTGAACACCACATACAAAGAGAAAACACACACTTTCATCTCTATGCACCGGACACTTTCTTATAATCACTACACTACCTGACAAAAGTCTTATTATCTATTTAAGTTTTAGGAACAACAAATAATAACTTGATCATTTCGTATCAGAAGTGGCTTATATGAAAGGCAAAGGCCTCTAGATTACGCTTATTTTACCTAAATAAAACATGATCATGCCTCGATTTTGAATTATTTCATTAGGACAGTAAGGTCTGACTATACTTAGACAAAAGTCTTGTCACTTAACAGAAATAATGTCCAGTATAGATTATAAAGTCATGCTGCAGTGGAAACAGAATGAATAGTGCATGACTCCCATGAGCTTGGAGGACTGCATCCATACATCTCTGCAATGACTCAAATAACTGATTAATAAAGTCATCTGGAATGGCGAAGAGAGCGTTCTTGCAGGACTCCCAGAGTTCATCAAGATTCTTTGGATTCATCTTCAATGCCTCCTCCTCCATCTTACCCCAGACATGCTCAATTATGTTCATGTGTGGTGACTGGGCTGGCCAATCCTGGAGCACCTTGACCTTCTTTGCTTTCAGGAACATTGATGTGGAGGCTGAAGTATGAGGAGCAGCGCTATCCTGCTGAAGAACTCGCCCTCTCTTGTGGTTTGTAAAGTAATGGGCAGCGCAAATGTCTTGATACCTCAGGCTGTTGATGTTGCCATTCACTCTACAGATCTCTCTCACGCCCCCATCCTGAATGTTACCCCAAACCATGATGTTTCCTTCACCAAACTTGACTGATTTCTGTGAGAATCTTGGGTCCATGCGGGTTCCAGTAGGTCTTCTGCAGTATTTGTGATGATCGGGATGCAGTTCAACAGATGATTCATCTGAAAAATCTACCTTCTGCCCCTTTTCCAAATGATCAACCAGAACTCAAGTTATTATTTGTTGCTCTAACATTTAGGATCCACAACAAGACTTTTGTCAGGTAGTGTACATACCTCTATTTATTTATTAATTCACTAATTTAACCAGGAAAGTCCCATTAGAACACAATATCTCTCTGGGTTAAGTCAAAGTCAAATTTAAGACCTGTTAAGAATAAATTATGACTGACATTTCCGACTTATACATGGCTAAACCGTAAGGATTTTTACTTGTCCTATTTAAAAAAAAAAATCTGATTACTTGAATAATGCTTAAATAATGTGTCAAAAATGCAAACCATATGAACCCTTTTTTCAATTGTGTCAACTTTTCTTTGACTCGCTATAATAAACCAACTATAAAATACATTACAGTTGAATTTCTGCAACCCAGTGTACTCATAAAAACAATCCTTCTCTTCCGAACCCTGCGCCTAAATGTTTCCTTGGCCGTGTTTTGGATCATTGTCTTGCTGAAATGTCCATCTTCATCCTCCAGCTAATGTAGATGTTGGACTGAAGCAGCTGATATTCATTTACACTGAGGAAGGGCAGAGGGTTGCTGAAGAACTACTGAGAGATTTCAGCCGCTGTCTGGGCTTTCACTGCCTTTCTACACCTTCCTTTCTTCATGTGTTCAATACCTTTTTCCTTTGTCATTTCATTTTATTGCGCATAACTTAGTTTGTAAACTAATTAGATACGTTGTCTTTGCATATATATGGATTACTTTGGTTGTTATCAACATCTGGTGAAACTTTCAAGTCAACAGCACCTTCAGAAATATGTTTTCTGAGAAAAATGGTGGTGTTGAACACTTATTTTCCCTTTTGTACATCATCAGGCTTGGCCAATAATTAAAATACGATGTCAGAATTCGATATTTAGCTGATGTCCAACATACTTTTCGTGGTAGTTAAACACATAGATTGTTCCGGCAGCCGCCATCAACCACACAAACCAACGCATGTGAACGGCGAGTGGCCCGAGTTCCCGGAGATTCAACCTGCACACAAACACACACACACACAAAAACCTCATTAGTGAAAAATCACACAAAGTTTTCTGTTGTTCGAGTTCTGTTAATAATTAGAATTGGTATTTTTATTTCCTAATAATCTTAAATCTAATGTATAATGTATGGTTTGTTAAGGGACCGCTGTTAAATAAAGATGCTCAGTAACTGGAGTTAAATCTCACTTCAGTACTCTAGCGAAGCGCTCAAGAACACTGAATTATTCACGCTCGGAGGAAAGTGACCAAATGCTGCGGCCCCTTCAGTCACTCGAAACTCATGAAAAAGTGATAGAGAGCTGATCAAAAATGCTACACTACCAGATCAATGACATTCAGACAGCTGTGACCAAAAATAGCCAAATCTGATGAGCTCTGTACAAAACACTTTCCACAGTGACTTCAGTTTCGCAATGTTAGGATGACAGACTGGATAAGAAATGAGGATATGTGGGTAAACGAGGAAATGAATCGATTGCGAAACAAAAAGTGGCACTTAAAGGCACAGCTCACCCAAAACTTACAGTCATTTTAATATTTACTCGCCCAGATGTGGTTTCGAACCACACAAAAGAAGATATTTGAAGAATGAATGAATTTTGAAGAATGCAACCATTGACTTCCATTATAGGATAAACAAATACCATGGAAGTCAATGGTTACAGGTTTTCAACATTCTTCAAAAGATCTTCTTCAGTGTTCAACAGATGAAAGAGTTTTGAAACAAGTAAAGGGTGAGTAAATTAAGACAGAATTTAAATTTTTGAACGAACTGTGTCTTTAAAAGACAACTCCTGTCACAAAATGTTTTGGTTTTAAATAAATGCTGCACTTATTAGTTATTATTTATTCAGTTTTGTACTTTTTCAACTTGCCATTCATTAAAAAAAAAAATCCAAAAAACTAAAATAATAAATATAACTAAATATCATGGTCCCACTTTATATTAAGTGTCCTTAACTACTATGTACTTGCATCAAAAAATAAATACAATGTACTTACTGTGTTCATAACATATTTGAGAACATTTGTGATGCTCTTGACTTGGGATAGGGGTAGGGTTAAGGACAAGTTTGGTGGTATCGGTAGGTTTCAGAGTGGGTTAAGGTGGAAGTGATGGTCAACAGTGCATTTACAAATGTAATTACAGAAATTAATTACAGATGTAATTACATACAGATATTTAATTAAGGATAAGTATGATGTCAAAACATGTATTTACACAATTAGTACATTGTAACGAATTATTAATTTCGGTGTAAGTACATAATAGTTAAGGACACTTTATATAAAGTGGGACCAATATCACTTACTTACTTACTTACTTACTTACTTACTTACTTACTTACTTACT
>CAIGQQ010030910.1:0-11584 GCA_903798035.1 Danio albolineatus | reverse complement strand
ACACACACACACACACACACACACACACACACACACACACACACACAAAATGCATTTCTAACCTCGTGTTGCAACTAATGCTAAGGGCAAACTTGCTTAATAGTACTATCAAATGGTGTATTTGGGTGAAAAGCAGCCGTGGCTCAGGGATTCTGTGGCCAGAGGCAACATTACATAAACCAGAATCAACAGCATTAAATGTCACCGAACATTTATGTAAGGCTGTTAACTGAATTAAAATGTCTGTGTTTTGTTTTCATACATTTTGGCTGCTTTTCCAGAACAAAACAAATGTACAAATTATTGCTAAAATGTAATTGTTTGGAGAGAACTTTTCAAGCTTTTGACATCGTTGCAAGCATTAACATTCCAGAGTGAAGCATTTTATATTAGGTAAATACTGAAGTGAATAGAAATAATTTGGCACCATGGTTATAAATACCTGTCGACAGTAACAGGATCAATTAACAGCACTGCAGGGAGATTTACCTGTCTGTCTGACTGCAGGTCTCAGTCTCAGACTTTAAACGCTTGCCAGGTCATCATGGCTCCAACCCAGCTGGCAAAAATGGGTTGTAATGTTCCCGGTAAGTGGCGAAAAACAGATTCTAAAGGTTTTCAGGGCATTTAAAAACATCAATAATTAGATAAATGTATTAAATGTTTAAGAAGTGTTTGTTATGAGCGTTGTGGAGATGAAACTGAGGGTAGTTTTATATTCTAATATATATATATTGAACCATTTAACAACAATATACACATTTGTTTGAGCAAAATGATTAATTAATGCCCCGGTTTCCCTTGTAAGTCCAAACACATGCTCTATATGTGAATTGAACAAGTTAAATTGACCGTATAGTGTGTGTGTCTGTGTGTGAGTGTTTCCCAGTACTGTGTTGCGGCTGGAATTTATCCGCTGTGTAAAACATTTCCTGGATAAGTTGGAGGTTCATTCCACTGAGGCGACCTCTGAAATAGAAATTAAGCTGAAGGGAAATGAAAAAATGAAGTTTTAAATGTAAAAAATATTGGGGTAAATGGCGCAGATGGTTTGAAAATGCTGTTTATATTATCAATTATAAACACAATAAAAATTTGTTGCTGCGTTAAATTTTTAAGTTGACTTTACAAGTCACCTGAATTTACATCAATTAAATCGACATAAACTTAAACAAAAGTTGAAACCTTATTAAGTCTATTTAAATAACTTAAAGTAACATAAAGGCACAACTTTTTGCACAGCAAAAATTCCAGTGTGTAATATATATTTTTTTGGTGTTGTTTATTGTTAAAACCGGAGTACATTTTAATCCACGAGTGTGAAAGAGCGTATATTTAAGAGGTTTTTTTTCAGTGTTATATTTCTACCACATTATGCAGTGTATTTCCCACTAGTAGTGGGAAGTCCAGTTTTTTTTACTCTAACCGGTTCTTTCAGACAGTGATCAAACCAGTGTGTTTTACGAGTCTTGATGATATAATGAATTATAAGATATAATAAATTAATTCTCATCAGAAGCAGTGTACTATATGTACTCATTAGCTTATACACTCTCAGAAATAAAGGTACAGGATCTGTCACTGGGGCAGTACCTTTTCAAAAGGTACATACTTGTACCTGAAGGGTCTATAATGGTACCTCAAAGGTACTTTTTAGGTACATTTGGCCACTAATATGCACCTTTGAGGTACCACTGTGGACTCATTGGGTACAAATATGTACCTTTTGAAAAAGTACTGCCCCAGTGACAGCTCCTTTACCTTTATTTCTGAGAGTGTATACATATGCATAATCCATTTAGATTTATTTGTTATTCAATAAAGTGAGTAATGTACAAATTTAATATATTAACACTTTGAAGGGTAAAACACATTCCAGTTTGATGTAAGAATAAACTCTTACTGTGTTAAAATGTGACATAAATAAAAACTCTGTGAGTAATGTACAAATTTTACACTTTAGAAAGTGTTATTTTAACTCCAAAATGGAGGGAGTCATATATACACCCAAGGAGTGTTAAGTTAAACTCAAATTGAGTTAAATGTACACTGATATTATTATTATTATTATTATTTATTTTTTTTGCTGTGTGATTGTATAAGTTAAAAGAAAAATGTACAAATATGTTGAGCCAAAATAAAATTGGACAAAAATATAACTATTTATCTAAAGATGTTGGCTTGAAGTGATGGTGATCTGAGAGTGATCTGAAGAGGTGGTCTGGAGTACGGTTCATGTGAACTCTGGTACAGTTCACTTGTAATATGAATGCAATCGTACGAAAAACTGGAGGTGAACTGCCAACATCTTTTCATAACGTTCATTCTTGTGTGTATGTCTGTGTATGTCACCTACATTGACGGCAAGCAGGACTGACCCAATACAAACAAATGATGCCTGCTTGTCTCCTCCCAAAACGAGTTCTGCAGACGTTGTGTCATGTTTTGAACGTTTTTACATTTTTGCAGCAGATAGACGCACACGGCTCTCTGTATTATGGTTTTGGTAATAAAAGCAAAAGATTTAATGAAAAAACGTGATATGCGTACGTCTCCATTTTGGCGCTTTGCTTTCGTGGCCGTCACCTAGCAATAGCTGTACACAAAACAGCGGCATGATGACGCAAGCGTACCGGGGTTCAGAAGGAAAAAAGACAGTGTGAACACATACCAACCGAGAAGGTGGCAAGGGAGACAATCGAACTTGGGTACGGTCCAGGCAATTGATCCAAGTGTGAAAGCACCCTTAATTTCAGTTGTTCAATGAATATTCACAGGTAGTAGATAGTGTGTGTTTACTGTGAACATTTTTACTGTACAAAGTTTGTCAGTGAGCTGTGAGGCCAAAAACATAAAATAAACCAATAAAATAATTGTTCATTAATCATAATCGAGTTAAAATGTTCAATTAATCAAGGTTTTGATTTTAGGCCAAATCGCCCAGCCCTTCAAGTTATTATGCATAATTACTATAGTAAGTGCTTGGAACGTGTTTTATGCAACAGCAAACATGGTTGTTCACGTTTAGAAGTTATCATGATGCTTTCATTCATTCATTTTCCTTCAGCTTAGTCCCTTATTTATCAGGGGTCACCACAGAGCAATGAACCCCCAACTTATCCAGCATATATTTTACGCAGCGGATGCCCTTCCAGCTGCAAACCAGTACTGGGAAACACCCAAACATATGTTGGTTATTACGTTTTTGTGTTGCATTTTGCGCATTTCTCTTCAATATCACACAGCCCAACACTTTAGCAACGTTCTGCTCTGAGAGTCTGTAGGTCAGCATGCATGACAGGAAGCCTTTGGGGTGTAAGAATGATGTTTGCAGCGACGTGACAGCCGCCACATGTCTGTGCTTACACTCTTTCTCAGAATGAACGTTTCCTGTGGTGCTGTGACATCCTACAATGCAGCAGCAGAAATGAAGCATGCGTGCATCAACCAGTCAAGGATTACTGCCAGCAAAAGTGTAGCAAAAAACTAAAAATGTCCACCACAATACCTGTAAGTTTCATTTGCAATGCAAGAGTAGAAGTGTAGCAGATGTTTAATTATTATTATAATTACGTTTCACATATTATTTATACAACACCGTGTCCTAACATGCTAGTTTTTTGCTCCTAACCATCTGTAGCTATGTTTCCAACCACCTATTTTTATGTGCATTTTGGATATGCACATCAAAAATCGTTGATGGAAATGCAAAGATGCGCAGCAATTTTAAAAATACGCATAAAAAACTTATGATGAACTTATTCGAGAAGAAAAAAAGTCACAATCTATGATGGGAACACTTTTATTGAACAAATTCCAGTATGCGCATTAAATAATGACCTCCAGAATTGATGACCTCCAGAATTGTCAAGAGTGTCTGTGCTCCGTATCTCATGCCTTCAAATGGCACCACACGTTCATTACGTGTCATTGCGCTCGCTATATTGTTTTGAAAATTTATAAAACTTTGAAAATTCGGTGTGAAATAGCATGTAAATATGGTTTAGTCTTGCACCGAGGCATGGGCCGGTATACGATTCTGACGGGATTATAACCTTGGATAAAAATATTATGGTTTCACAGTGTTGTGTTTACTGCTCTGAAATAAATTCTTTTTAAATGTCTGGCTAAAAACTAAACCTTTTTTCCCTTTGAACACAATATATTTTATTTTGAGAAACATTTAAAGTATGTTGGAGCAGTAAACATGTCAGGTTTAATAATGTAAGTGAATCATTGACTTCTGCTGTCTTCATTTGTTTCAATAACACACATTTCTTTAATGAATTAAAAAATCTTACACATACCTTTGGTACGGTATAGCAGAAAATTTTTGATGTTTTAAAACCTTGACTTTTCCAAACTGCAGTATACCTTGAAAACGGTTATCGTCCCATGCCTACTTGCAACCCGCCGGCCAAGCACTATAGTCGCTTTAGGACAAAGCATGTGAGAGAGTGAGACCAGTGATCCTTGCATGCATAAAAAAATTTCACATTATCATACGTTTTGCTTGCTACACAACTGAAAACGTGCTAGATATAATTCAGTTTTTCAATGGGAACTGTACCCATATAGCAAAATATCTCTGGCCCAGCTCTGGCCCACACAATCAGCTTTTGCTTGGCCCACATGCCGCAGTGAATTATGGTACATGACTGGACCAAGTCTAGCTTCCAGACAAGGGCCAAACATGGACCATATCTGGGCCAAGACTCAGCCAAGTTAATTACCCATAATTGGGCCTGAACTGGGCCAGATATGTTGGTGTGTTACTACAACAAGGACATTGATAAACCCATGAATCATTGCGCTTTAGGCGTGCTATGGCCGTGCTTTTTCTCAAAGTGACCTGATTGGTAAAATTTATTTTTTCTTTTCTTGAAAATAAAAAAAAATTTAAATGTGGGTCAAACTGGCAAAACTTACATGGCCCACATATCAGTTAATAACATCTGGCCCGAATACTACATTTTACATGCCAGTGCCGGATGAATGCCTGCTCAGCCAGATTCATGCCAAATCTGGGCCAGAATTCTTTGCTACTAGGGTAGTATTATAAAGAACTATGTTAACTATCCAATGACATGATCTACTGTAGGGGTTCCCAAACTTTTCAGCCCACGACCCCTAAAATAACAATGCCAGTGACTCGTGACCCCAAAATTTCTGGGAGGCGGTTATAAATATAAAAATAATGTGCACACAACAAACACGAACATTTTGACAACACAAAAGAGTGCAACAGTCTAACAACCATATCATCTTTTTAGACATTTATTAATTTATTTAATTTAATGTTAACCACAACTACAGAGACTGGTGGGTGCAATGTTTTCAGCACAAGTCTATTCTTGGTTTAATTTTGGAGACTGCTAATCAGAGATCATTCTCAGTGTTCAGTTGTGGCCTGTATTTGATTTTAATGTATTTGATTGCAATAAAGGTCAGAAAGTTTAAAATACTATGAAAATACTATGCTTTTCATTTGCATGATGTTGTTTTTTTTTTTACTTTTAAAATCTACTATTTTTATCTTCTGTGTGTTGATTAAAATATGGTAATTCTGTGCAAAATAATATATTTGTATGATGGTATAACGGTATTAAAACTGATACCGTTGCTATTTTAAGATACCGCGATATACCGCGATATATATATTGTTATGATAATATAACGGTATTAAAACTGATACCGTTGCAGTTTTAAGATACAGTGATATACCGCGATATATTTTTATGATGGTATAACGGTATTAAAACTGATACCGTTGCTATGTTAAGATACCGTGATGTACCGCGATATATTTTTTATGATGGTATAGCGGTATTAAAACTGATACCGTTGCTATTTTAAGATACCGTGAGATACTGCGATATATTTTTTATGATGGTATAACGGTATTAAACTGATACCATTGCTATTTTAAGATACTGTGACATACCGCGATATATTATTTATGATGGTATAACGGTATTAAAACTGATAACGTCGCTATTTTTAAGAGACCTTGATATACCGCGATATATTTTTATGATAATATAACGGTATTAAAACTGATACCAATGCCATTTTAAGATACCGTGATATACCGCATTATATTTTTCATGCTGGTATAGCAGTATTAAAACTGATACCGTTGCTATTTTAAGATACCGCGATATATCATATTACTGTATTACCGCCCAAACCTACTTGCTGTGTGTATAGCCCATTCTAAGACAACTGAAGGCATAAAAAAACAAGTAAAACTGCATTTATTCCAGCCATATAAAAGAAATACGACTTTTTACAGAAGAAATGTGAAATACTGTGAAAATATTCCTTCTCTGTTCAACAAAATTTGAGAAATATTTGGAAAAGTAAATAATTAATGCATTAATTTCGCCTTCAGCTATAAATAGCTGCTCTGCATGGCGGTTGGACAGTGTGTCTGTTAGGTAAATGCAAGATAAGAAGTAGGGCTATTGCGGATTTCAGCTTAACCTTTTGCTGCAGTGCACACAGAGAGACGGAGGCTTTTAAAAGCCACATGCATGCATGGAAAACTATTTTTGTGAAACCAAAACTAATGTGCTGCAGGTTCTCAAATCCAGCAAACTCTTCCTGCTATAAATGGTCTGGTACAATAGTTAGAGGAAGTCAAAAGCGCTAAATAAAAGAGGGGAATTACGCTAAGACGTTAAGGGAAAGCTGATCCTTCTCTTCCTCCTCATAATCTTACATGACGTCGTCTCTAGTCAAATCGACCGTTCCTGTCTATGAATAATATCTGGCCCTTAGCCAGGGGGGGTTCCGGTGGTTCGAAATACCCAAAAGTTCAGAAATTGTCTCTTACATGAGCTCATTTGTCCTATTATGACAGCTAAGCCATCGTAAATTATGAAAAATAACCCATCAAAGGCTTTAAGACCAAGCAGAATCTGACGTAAGCGAAGTCACCTTTCACTGACCTATACTGCATTTCACAATAAACTTTTATTCTAAATATTGGACCGTACTCTTGAAAGAAAAATATGACCAATAAGAAGGTGTGATGCACCAAAGTGGACTTTATTAAAGTTAATTATAATAATAATTTGGCTTTTGTTGTTTTCCATGTATTTTCAAATGTAACTTTTTATATAAAAGAAGCTAGAAAAATCGTCAAGCTCTACATTATTATTGTTGTTATTATTATTATTATTATTATTATTATTATTATGTTTTAATTGTTCAATATTCAAATGGCCAAATTCTGACTGAGAAAAGTTTAATGTTCTGCTGAGTTTGTTAAATGCCTAATAAATGACAAAGGTTTTTAGTTTTTAATTTAAAACTTTAACTGATTTTTTTCTAATGATACAGTATATGATGTAATAAATATGTATTTTAAAATAAGTATTTTGTCTCTTATGTTTTTATTCTAAATTATTAGGAAACTTTCTTTAATACATCAAAAAGTGTGGTTATGATTACGGATGGGCGATAACAATATTTTTGTTTCTGATCTGATACCAAGTATTTCAAGACAAGTATCGTCGATATCGATACAGATATCGATACCAATACTTTAATTAAATATTTTATAGTGATTTTTTGTTTTAATTGTTATCACCTTTATTATAATTATTATCATGATTATTATTATTATTATTATTATTATTATTATTATTAAATTAAACACAAAACATGTGATTCCTTTTTACATTTATTAAAATAACAGAACCAAAATTGCCTAAATGGCACCCCATATAACAAAAAATGATACACTGCATAAACCTTGTTAAATTAAAAAAGTACATCTCTCCCAGTTATTATGTGTACCTAAACTTTTTTTATTTTACTTGATAAACACGTTTATTTAAAACTATTTAAACTAAACTACAAAAAATCTAAATGTCTTTACTTGAGTAGGCTATAGTGTATTATCCTGAACCCTGTGAATGTAACAGAAATCTGATATATGCCAATTTACGCAAATTACACAAAGGACAGAGTTTAGAGTAGGATTCCCCTCTCAGCTTTGGCATATTAATATTACAAAGAATCATATATAATGATCCCCCCTCAGCATATTTATCGTGTGTGCATCTGTGTGTTCATATAAACATATATCAGGTAAAACTGTCTGTATTGAACTCGACTCGAATTTTTGTAAAAAAAAATCCATCTTGGTTAGCTGGATAATGACCGGATTTCTTAAAGGATTCAGCCAAAGTTTTACAACCCGCACTGGGTGTGTGTGGTATCTGTACTAATGCCGACCCATTAGCGGAGATACAGCGGAAGGATATTATAGTTCCCATTCGTGTTCCTATTTAAGTAAATATTTCTATAATATGTGGCGCTATTGAGATATTTTACTCAATAAGAAAACCCCCAGAAAAGATTGATACTTTTACTTAAGGGTCGATCCTTTTGATACATTTCCAGTATCGAAAATAACAATACTTCAGGATCGATCCGCCCATCCCTAGTTATGATGACCATTCGACAAGTTCAGCTCAGACAATGACACTAAATGCAGTATTTAAAACTTCATTAATTTTTTATTTTCAGCTTAGTTTCTTTATTAATCTGGGGTCGCCACAGTGGAATGAACCGCCAACCTATCCAGCTACAACCCATCTCTGGGAAACATCCATACACACTTATACACTACAGACAATTAAGCTTACTCAATTCACCTATCTTTGGATTTGTGGAGGGAACCGGAGCACCTGGAGAAAACCCACACCAACACGGGGAGAACACGCAAATTCCACACAGAAATGACAACTGACCCAGCCGGGATCTCGAACCAGCAACCTTCTTGCTGTGAGGCGATCATGCTACCCACTCCGCCACCGTGACAGCCAGCATTTAAACCTCATAAATAAATAGAAAATTAAGCGAATAACTGCAAAAAGCTTCACTTTTTGAGAAGAAAAAGAACCACCCCTTTCACCAGGCTGGCTACGGGCCTGAATATTAGTGAAGTTTCACAAACAAATTTCGAGAGGAACACGTGATACGATTGACCGCAGCTGGTCTCCCATTTACAATCACTAGCCAGCCAATCAGATTAAATCAATCCCACTATAAGTATCCCAGCAAACATCACTCCCTTATCTTCGTTTTCCGAAGAAACCCCCCATCCACCCCTTCTCCTCCTTCTATCTTTAACTCGGGGAGCCCTCGAGAACTACCTGATCTCGTTCTCCCCGTTACATGCTCATTCTACCAGGCGGGAGCCCTGGGCTCAACTATCTCCGAGCTCAGGGTTCTCTCCCGGGACAGCATGCCAAACCTGCTAATAGTTGTCAAACAGTATCTAAGTGCGAACTCTTGAAACGCATTATGGCGATACAGATCGAGCTTTGTGAATTCAAATACAAAATGAAATGCTTTAAAACAGTAGTTCTCAAGCTTTTTTCTCCAAGTACCACCTCAGAAAAAAATTGTCCACCATAATAACCGGTATTGAAGTACAGTAGCATAGTAGGCCTAATTAAGCAGCTACAGCTCTGCACAGTTCAAAAACAAGGCTGATTAATTCTTCTAATTAACAATATTTATTATTGTCAGCCACTTAAATAAAAGGTTTTGCCTATTAAAATCAATTTACTGATCACTTCAGTGTTATCGGATGTGTCAAATGGTTAAAAGTGTGTTCATTTTTTTACTTGAATTATTCAGAGATTCCTCTGCGTACCACTAGAAGGAAGCTTGTCTACCACTAGTGGTACGCTTACCACATTTTGAGAACCAATGCTTTAAAGCAGTGTTTCTCAACTGGTGGGTCGCGACCCAAAAGTGGGTCACAGGAACATTTTCAGTGGGTCAAAAAAACAACAAAAGTTTAATTATTTTTAACTTGTTTTGCGTATACCGGACTTTTATTTTAAAATGCGCGCACAACAACAAATCCCTTTGGAATCGACGTGGAAAGCGTCACGTTGCCGAGCAACATAGAGAGTCAGCTCGTGGAGCTTTCATGTGATAAGACGCTGAAACAGAAATTCAGTGAAGTGCGATCAAACCCATCCCATTCAGAACTACGTATCTGTATGAAAGTGGCTTCTCTTCCTTGGTGCAGCTTGACTCCAAGCAAAGGAACAGGTTGTACATAGAGCACGATCTTCGGGTAGCACTGTCTACCATCACTCCTGACTTTGAAACTCTTATCACATCAGTAAAGCACATCCTCAGTTATCTCATTATCTTCCCAAATTACTGTTAAGTGAAACAGATGTTTATAATTGCTGTCATATTAGATGTAAAAATGGTTATGGATGTTTTAATCATTTTACAATTTGCTGGTTTGTTCTGTTCAACAGCATCAGTGTTCATGTTTTATTAACAGTTCAGTTTTGTTTGTGGTAACAACCTTTCCTCACCCTAACCGCTGTTTACAGTGTTTGTCGTTTTTACTTTGTAATATTTCTATAATTTGATACATTTTGTTAAATGTCAGCAATAAAATATTGTTTGTCTTGCAGATTTTCTCATGATTTTTCTTTCACTACTTGTGTATGTTAACAAATAAATACTAATTAATTATAATTCCTAAAATTATATTACAATTCCTAAAAATTTGCGGCTTGATGACCATGTAAAAATGTGGGTCCTGTGGCCAAACCAGTTGAGAACCACTGCTTTAAAGCATCAAGTGCATCTACTGTCAGAGAACTTTAGAGCAAGCCTTTAAATATGACTAAATGGAATTTGTGATTAGAATACCGTAGAATGTTTGGAACACCTCTTCTGGATGATGTCATCTGAATTATAGTGAGCAATTTTTGATCCGCAGACACCAGGGTACGAATTACAGGGGGTTTTGGTAGAGATTGACTTCTCTAATTAATGCTTGATCCCCTCTGAAGGGAGGATGTCAAGACAACATGTATTGCGGGGAAACCCTGTAAATGGTTTCATGCGATCTGTTTAATTAAAAATAAAATGAACAATTAAAATAACAGATTAAATAAATACATGTTTGACCACCCCTATGACGGTTCATACCATTGTCAACGCATAAGCGCGCCGGTCAGTATATGCGAGAAAATATTCATTCAACAGACTGAAACCGGCAGTTTTAGAGCGCCCATAGACAGGGTAAGTGTCCACAAGACACATCTTTCTCGTAAAAAAAGATGTTTGTTTCAATATACTGTAATAGTTTCTGTACATGGGCAACTGGAGCTAATATTACATACCTAAACTGTTTAATCAGTCTATAACAGTTAGCACGTTGCTAGCAGTAATGGCGCATAACGTTGTCTTCTAGCGTGTTAGTAAGAACAGTTATGTCCTATTCAACGAACCACCCTGAGCGTTAGGGATGGGCGGATCGATCCTGAAGTATCGATATTTTCGATACTGGGGATGTATCAAAAGGATCGATCCTTAAGTAAAAGTATCGATCTTTTCTGGGGGTTTTCTTACTGAGTAAAATATCTCAATAATTATAGCGCCACATATTATATAAATATTTACTTAAATAGGAACACGAATGGGAACTATAATATCCTTCCGCTGGATCTCCGCTAATGGGTCAGCGTTAGTACAGACGCCACACACACACACACACACACACACACACACACACACACACACACAC
>CAIGQQ010030909.1:0-15611 GCA_903798035.1 Danio albolineatus | reverse complement strand
AAAGAACAAACATTCTATTAACGTTACTTTTAAAGAACATTCTATTAGTGTTACTTTTAGAGAACCAACATTCTATTAACCTTATTTTTAAAGAACAAATGTTCTATTAACGTTACTTTTCAAGAACAAACATTCTAATAAAATTTTTTTTCAAGAACAAACATTCTATCAATGTTACTTTTCAAGAACAGACGTTCTATTAATGTTTCTTTTGAAGAACAAACGTTCTATTAACGTTACTTTTAAAGAACAAACATTCTATTAACGTTACTTTTAAAGAACAAACATTCTATTAAAGTTACTTTTAAAGAACAAACGTTCTATCAATGTTACTTTTCAAGAACAAACGTTCTATTAACGTTACTTTGAAAGAACAAACATTCTATTAATGTTACTTTTTAAGAACAAACGTTCTATCAATGTTACTTTTCAAGAACAGACGTTCTATTAACGTTACTTTTAAAGAACAAACGTTCTATTAACGTTACTTTTAAAGAACAAACATTCTATTAACGTTTCTTTTAAAGAACAAACATTCTATTGACGTTACTTTTAAAGAACAAACATTCTATTAACGTTACTTTTAAAGAACAAACATTCTATTAACATTTTTTTTCAAGAACAAACGTTCTATCAATGTTACTTTTAAAGAACAAACATTCTATTAACATTTTTTTCAAGAACATTCTATCAACGTTACTTTTCAAGAAAAACATTCTATCAACGTTACTTTTAATAAACAAACAATCCATTAATGCCACATTGAAAGAACAAACACTCTTTAACAAATGTTCACTCTTTGCAAATCTGAGCCCAGTTTGAGACACTACTGAGTGAGATCTGTTCTGAAACCCTAGATGTCCTCATCCCAGACAACCAAAACAAATATCAATCAGTCATAAACCAATTCCGTCAAGTAGGAACAACCGAAACATTTAAAAAGAGCTTTACTCACCGTTTCTTTAGATAATCCAATCCAAGCATGGTTCAGTCTCACAAAGCAAGTTCTGAATAATTAAAAAAGACTTTGTACACAAGAGTATGAAATAAGAGATACAGTACGTTCGCATATGTACAGTACAGTGGAAAGATAAAAAAAGGAAAGAATGAATCTGTGTGCTTGGGCTTCTCTTATCAGTCCCGTCAGACCAAAGTACTCTTTTTCTCTGTGCCTGGAGGATCGTAGGAGGTCACCATCTTGTTCTGGTCCCAGCGGGCGTTGGCGGGCGAGTTCTGCATGACCACCAGGCGGATGGGCGCCGGGTTGACGTTGGGCACTGGGTCCGGCGCGTACTCCTTGGTGGGATCTTTGCCCTGGCAGTCGTAGAGGATGCAGGAGATGAGGAAGACGAGGAGGAGGATGACATAGCTGGCGATCAGGATGATGAGGTTGAGGGTGACGGGGTCGATCTCCACATCGTCCGCGATGAATCTCATGGTGGCGCCGATGATGATGGTGAGACCTGCGGGACGGAGACTGAGCGTAAGCTGGAACTCTGCACAGACAGACCTGTGAGGGATTAGTTCACTAAATCTCTCATTCTCTCTCTCTCTCTCTCTCTCTGTCAATTCAATTCCGTTCAGACTTAACATACAGAAGTCAAACTTATTCTCTTGTCATTTATTTATTTTATTTTTTAGCCTATTTCAAATATTTCCCAAATTATGTTTAACAGAGCAAGGAATTTTTTACACAGCATTTCCTATAATATTTTTTCTTCTGGAGAAAGTCTCTCTCACTCTCGATTTAATTCAATTCAAAATTGCTTTATTGACATGACTGTAAAAATACAATATTGTCAAAGCTTGAATATGTGGAGAAATCGAGCGGCAACATCCTGCTGAAACAAGTAACTGAAACTGCAGTTCATCAAAATTCCACTAGGCCTGGCTCCAAAATAAAGCAGATATCTATCAACCCCAATGTTAAAATGGCCAACTTTACAGCAGTAAAAAAGGTGTTTACAGCCTGGTAGAAAAAACGATTTTGGTGTATATTGCTAATATTACACTTCATGATAGAGATCTGATCCGACCAGATTTCTTGTGGCGCGGGAATTACAATATAGGTCTAACAATATAGCGCTCCTGAGAGATAGAGAGAGAGTGAAGCTGGATTTATACTTTCGCCTGGCACTGCATTGCGCACCTCAGCTGAAACAGACGAGGCTTTTATACTTGCCGCGCTCGCCGTTGTGATATTCTTTAAAACGACTGAGGGCGGTCAAAAGAAACTGACGAATAAGTGTCGAATAACTGACGAGTGAAGTCAGACGAATAAACAGAAAAGAAGGAAGTTTCCGGATCCACGTCATATTATTATATCGATCAAGATTTTAAAACGAATTATTTTTATTGTTTTTATAAATTATTTTAATGATTATAAGGATTTTTATAACAATTCAAGGTTTTTTTTAATCAAACTTTGATGCATCACTTGCTTGTTCACATCTCAGGCAGTTCTACCTATTATAATTGATTAAAATATTAATCACAACAGAACATGGGTTGCTCTACAAATATATTTTATATTATGGCAAGAATAAAAGCAAAAAAGAACACTTTTTTAAAAAATACACGTTTTTTTTTTTTTTTTTGGATTTAGGCCCAATCCTAATTCTATTTTTGTACCCCTACCCTCAAAACTTCCCCCTAAGAATCGGGACAGCACTTCAACACCTGCACACGTCATCATATGTCATCAGATCTCTTGCTTCATATGAGATCAGACGATCACGACTGCTGTAGTTATTCTAGTTGTGTTATTGTTTGGTGTTTATCTTCAGGAAATCACTGAAGGCGTATATTATGTTATCATAACGATCTAATGTGGCAATAAGATCGAAACTGTACTGTGTATTTACTCCATGGCCATATTTATCAATGTAAACACACGAAAACAACATTAACATTATAGCAGACACTGTAAAAAGCTCTTTCCCAGCCACTAGACATTACTGACAGGGTATTCCAGTGTCATCGTGTGTCAGAATGTATGGGACTGCTGTACATGAGTTATGATTATGGATTATAGATCGCGAAATGTAGCGTTTTTTTTTTTTTTTGCGTTTTTTTATAAACATGACGGTAAAACACGAACGCGGTTATGAATATATTTAAACATGTGTTTGTTTGTTGTAAAAATTCGTTATAATGACAAAAAATACTAATTTGTGGATCTCCTTGCTTCCGGGTTCAGCTATCCTGCTGCTGTGGCAGGTGTATTCTGGGAAATTTTCTTACCCCTCCGTTTGCATTGTGGTCCTGAAAAATGTTTGTTCGAAGGGGTGTATGCCCCTTGCCCTTAGCCCTACGCCTTCAAGCTAAAGAGAATTGGGACAACACCTTGACGTGAACGCGCAAAATGAAGGGTAGGTGTAAGGGGAAGGCCTAAGGGAAGGTAGAATTGGGATTGGGCCTTAGTCCACTCCACAATTCACCTATTACTGTCTGGCTAGTTTCTGTCCTATACTTATGTTAAAAAGACAATAATGGTCCAACATTCCTGACCATTATCACCAATAAAGTCTAAAACAAACAGAGCACCAGTATGTTGCCAATATTTCTTTCCAGTTATCAAAGAAATAATTTGTTCCTTAATTATAGTTTTGTAAATATTCAATTGATTTAAATTCAAAATTGTAATATATACATCAGTGTAAAACCTATGACTGGTGGAAAAACATATTTCTGTGATTGTGTAGCTGGGTCTCCACTTTTGCATGGCCTCTTTTGGCTTTACTCTCTCAGGTTTTTCCAAACTTTTTAACAAAAACATTCCTCATTTCCCACATCTGTTGCAATTTATAGCCAAGAATTATTGATCACCTGATTATCCCTATGATCCCGGATCATAAACATGTCTGTTCAGTCGTACGTGTTTCAGACAAAATCTCTTCAGTGTTTCATATTCAAATCAAATCAAACGTGGCGCCGTGCACAGTGTTCGCGTGAGTCTCAAAAAAAACATGTGTTCCGCCAGCCGAAATCATGTCGCACGCACACCAAAGCGAACCTCTGCAAACTCTGCGATGACGTCACATTCGCCGCGCACACTTAAGCGAACTAGCGGACGCGTCGAGAAGGGTATAAACGGAGGTCGGAGCCAGCTCCAAGTGGGTGGGACTTCGAGCTCCAAGTGGGCTGTACAAACCTGGAATTTTTATTTATTTAATGTGTTGTGCATGACACGGAGTCCAATATTGTGTTTTATTAACGTCTTCACCTAAACCCAACCCTTAACACAACCTCACAGTAACCTGATGTGTTTTATGAATATCCGCTCCACCTACACCACCTAAACCCAACCTACTTGTGGTTTAAGTCCCTCCCACTTGAAGGTCACCCAACCTACTTGCGGTGTAATCCCTCCCACTTGGAGGTCTCCGGGCTGCAGCAATACCTACTTGGACGCGTCGAGTATAAACCAGGCTTGAGAGAGAGAGAGAGCATCCGCATTGGTGCTGTGTGTCTGTGTGTAAATGAGAGAGAGCGCACTCATCCACCGTGGTGCTGTGTATCGCTTGTTATAGGCTGTCTGGACTGTTTTCTGGGAGGCATTTTTAATCGCTATACATTTTACATTCTTCCTTGGCCCAGTGTTTACCTGCCATGTGTATAAAAATAATACTGATAAGATATATGAAACGCAATCATTCATTCATTCATTTTCTTGTCGGCTTAGTCCCTTTATTAATCCGGGGTCGCCACAGCGGAATCAACCGCCAACTTATCCAGCATATTTTTTACGCAGCGGATGCCCTTCGAGCCACAACCCATCTCTGGGAAATGAAACGCAATCAGTAGTTGGCAAATATATCGAGTGGATATGTTTGTAAATCTGACTTTGAGAGAGTCAGTGCCTCACCAGCCACAAACCTCACCGCACGTCACTGTTTCAGGCGGCATTTATGTCTCATGACAAAGGGGCAAATAAAACTGACATTTAGCCCACAATCCTTCCACAACCTACACTTCTATCTGTAGAAACCAGATCTAAATTTAGCGGGAATGGTCGGGGTGGGTTGAAAACGGGGTGGGTCGGGCAGTGGGTGAATCAAGACCAGTGTTGGGTGTAACACGTTACTAAGTAACGAGTTACTGTAATTAAATTACTTTTCCACTGAAAAAGTAAAGTAACTAATTACTGTTTTATCATTATCATTTTTAGGTATTTTAATTACAGTTACTTATAATGTACCTGCGTTACATTGTAAAATAATTAAACTCGCTGAATAATCTTATACAATTTTATTAATTTATGTTCTAAAGGTAAAAGTAAACTCTGGCGCTTTAAAATCATCGTAGTGCAGATGCATGTGATAGCGCCGCGCGCCAGTTTGCTGCTAGTCATAAAGCGGAAGATGTCGGACTCAGCTGAAGCGAGTGGCTGTTTTACCAAATGAAAATATTCCCTGACAAGAACATTACAGTATTAATCAATTTATTTTTCCTCATTGCGCGCCTGCGTACTGTAGCGCGCAGCTTTTTCAAGGCTATCGCGCACCTTACATGGGCTGGTTCATGAAGATTACTATGAGAAAGGCTAGGATGACTACGCAGATGTGACAGAGGGAGTCGGCGAATTGAACATGACTGATGCTGCTCTGTTTACAGAGTAATAAGACACCTTTTGCTCGATCGGATCACAGGTAAACAAGAGAGACACAATCCAGTTCAAAAACATGCCGTATAAATCTTAAGCCTTTTGTCCACTTCCGATCATACTGCACGGGCTTTCAGTCTAATACCGCCAAAAATAATGCTATTTTTGTAAAGGTTGCATGATCCTGTCTGATCGATAGATATGCAGAATAATATTTAAGAAGGTTACATTGCATACTAAAAATTATTATGCATGTAATTATTATAGATTTTTTAAAAATAGAATATAATAAAGATGATTCAGAAAACTAAAAGGCTAAACTATTTCGTGTTTGACTCATATGTTTTATCTAAGTATTTATTATTTACAGAGTTACATTTTTATTATTTGTCCACTCAAGGTTTATAGGGATTTCAAGAAGTATTTAGTTAAGTTACTTATTGAGTAATTAAGTTACTTTTCAGACACAGTAATTAGAAAAGTATTTTAAATACAATATTGATTAAGTAATTAGTAATTAGTAATTAATTACTTTTTTAAAGTAACTTACCCAACACTGCCTCAGACCATCTCTTTCAGGTGGACTCTAGTACGGTTCACGGGTGCGCGCCCGAGTTCAGAAGACACGTTCACACTAGGTAAACGTACCGTACTATGATGTCAAACGAACATGCGGACCAAAAGTGCAAGTGTTAGAGCACCCCAAGTTATGTCATTTTAAATGCAAAGATGACATCATTTGTTTTGACAACTTGACATAAACCAGGGATGTCCAAGTTCGGTCCTGCGACGTTTAGTTCCAGCCCCCAATCAGACATACCTGGGCTAGCTAATCAAGCACTTACTAGGCTTTCTAGAAGCATCTTTGCAGGTGTGTTGAGGCATGTTGGAGCTAAAATCTGCAGGACACCGGCCCTCCAGGACCAAGTTTGGACACCCCTGACTTGAACAATTACATCACAACCTGTCATCATCATTACCAAGACAACATAACCTGTCATAAATCTGTCATAAACATAATGGTCAGGATAATTGTATGATTGTAATAGTACTCATTAGTGTTTACAAATGTAATCGAATGACCATAAAACAATTAAGTTGTGCCGCCAAAGAACGGTGAGTTGTGTAGTTGTGTAGTTTCTTGTGTAGTTACACAAGAGTTGTGTAGTTTCATTCATTCATTTTCTTTTTGGCTTTGTCCCTTTATTAATCTGGGGTCACCACAGTGGAATGAACCGCCAACTTATCCAGCATTTTGTTTTACGCAGCGGATGCCCTTCCAGCCGCAACCCATCCCTGGGAAATCACACACATACACTACGGACAATTTAGCCTACTCAATTCACCTGTATCACATGTCTGTGGACTTGTGGGGGAAACCGGAGCACCCGGAGGAAACCCACGCGACCACGGAGAGAACATGCAAACTCCACACAGAAAGGCCAACTGACCCAGCCAAGGCTCGAACCAGCGACCTTCTTGCTGTGAGGCGAACGTGCTACTCACTATGCCACCGTGGCGCCTTGTGTAGTTTCAGATCTATTTAAACAAGTTGTTTGAACCAACAACAAATGTCATTTTTGGAGTGTAATACAAATTGAAGTTGTCTAACGTAGTGAATTCAGGGTAATTGAGTTCAAATTTGGGGTAGAATGTTTCTCTGAGGTGTGAATAGTGTGTGCAGTGGGTGAGCAAGTCTCCATCTCTGCTTGGGCACAGTGTAGGCAGATGCGGCTCTCTCTGGGTTGTCTGTTCTATTGGTATAGGACCATCTCTACAGTTAGACTGTGGATACTTTTATATATATATATATTTTCGGTTATTGTTTTTCTTAATTTATTGTTCTTTACTGCACTTTACTTACTGTTCTTTACTGCACTTAGATATGTTGCTGTTGTATAATCTCTCTTTCTCTCCCGCTCTCTCTCTGTCTGTCTCTCGGTTTGCTTTAATATGCTTTATTGGCATGACTAGTAATTGTACATCTGTATCACCAAAGCATTCTGAGGCTTAGGCTGTCCAGTTTTAATTCGTTTTATTGGCACCACAAATGCATTTGTACTGCCAAAGCATTTGCAGATGAGTTGCATATATATGAACATTTGTATAGCAGTGCGCTAAACATACAGGGTCTAATGGACAAGTGGAAGATGAAATGCATGGTGTTAAATAAAACAAACACTGTTCTTTTAATCGCCTACAATAATGCACAACAAGAAATTTACTGCTTGTCAAATAGTAGAACAAGGATGAAGAAGTTGGTTCAGTTTAAAATGTTAAGACATATAAGTGTTAAATTCTATAGGGCCCTGTCATACAACCGGCGCAGTGAGGCGCAAGACATGTATAGCGCGATTTGTTGCTATTTTCAGACAAGCGCAACAGTGATTTTCACGTTGTAAATAGCAAATCCATTTGCTCTACTTTGTGGACTCATTGGTGTGCTGGTCTGAAAAGGAGGTGTGTTAAAGTACATTGTAATTTTGAGGAGCTGAAATAGACTGCGCCATTGACCAACTAAAAGCTGGTGTAAATTCCAGCACAGAGTGTGTCTATGCAGGTCCAAATGCTTACACATTGCTTCATACACACATGATGTACAGCAATACACAAATATCTACATATGAAAGCAAAATTAAAGGATTAAAATGTTACAAAAATAATTATTTTCTTCATAAATATGAAAACCACTGCCCCTATACCTTCTTCATGTCATTTTTTCAGTTTATTCTTGACAATTTGCATGGTATATTATTATTATTATTATCATTAGCAGTATTATTTATTATATGCATTTGTTTTAATAAAAACAAGTTTAGATTTGTCCTCCTGTCAGGTTTTGGAGTCATCTGCATTACCATATGGGGCATAAGAACGGGACGTGTGTTTGAATATAACTCAGTTTATTGACAATACTTTATTATTGTTCATTTATTCTTTTAATGGAATTTATAACTGAATTTAGAAATAGTTTTGAAACATATCTTTGCACTTTACAAGCGCAATTAAACGTGTAGGCTAATGGATGTCTTCAGTGGAGTGAGTACAACACTGATTCCTTACTCCATGAAAGTCAAGGAAGTAAAGTAAAGCGAAAGTAGAGTGGCTGAATGGAGGAGGCTCATTCTTTATCCTCGCGCTGCAGATGCTCTGTTTAACTGTTTCTCTCGCTAGTGAAGAGTTCAGTTTTTCCATTCAGTTTTTCCACTTACAAAATCCACCATGTAAATAGCGAATTTTCCATGGCGCGATGCAACTGACTCTTTACGGGAATGCGAGATGAGACTCTGATTGGTTTAATCACATTATGCTGAAAACACACCCTTAATAACTCATTAAGAGAATAAGCACAACCCGGTTAGACCATGCACCGGGGCACAAACCATGTTTTTCGATCCTTTAAAATATCAAAAGTGGAGTCTGACACACCCTTAATGCTTTTGCACCATGAGCTTTAGACTTTGTGACTAGATCGTTAAAATAGAGCCCTAAGAGTTTATAGATATGTATAGACAACGCTATCTCACGGCAATTCATACAATTTTGATTTAGTGGCTAATTCAAATGAATTCGGACGATCTAATTCGTACAATTTAGTACGATTTGCTCATCCCCTAATGACTATTGGGTTTAGGGGCGGGGTTGGGTGCCACGCCTCCTTTTTAAAATTTTACATTTTTGTATGACTGAACTTAGCTGAAATTAGCAACTGAACTGCCAACACGTCAAATACTTACTTTTTCTCCTGAGATCAGGCTGGTATAGACATACACAGTCACAGGTTTGGAGGTCAAAACAAATTTTTCATATTCATCATAATTATATTTGAATGTTTCGTCAATGTGTTTGTGAAGGTTTATAAACAGAAACATGACTGCAGTCTGAAATCTAGAGTGAAGGTATAGTTTTTGTCTCTATTGTTTTTTGTGTGTCTTATTTCTTTAAGACACACTGATTGTGTGTGTCTGTGTGTGTGTGCGTGTGTGTGTGTCTGTGTCTGTGTAATACCTCCTGTAATCCTAATCTTGATTGTGAGGAGGGATTGAACCATCTGTTTTAGCAGCGTTCACACTAATCCATCACACACAAGACACACAGGAGACTCATATCTAAGAAAATAATTATAATAATAAATGAAAAGTAATAGAAATGGAAACACTAAACCTAAAGTGACATGCAACTAATGACACCAAAAAAAAAAAATGTAAAAAAATATATATAATAAATCCGTAAAATTAAATTTGAATTAAGTTCAGTCCACTTAAATTTGTAAAAACAAATAAGTTAATTTAATTCTCCATGCTGTCCCAACACAAATCGATTGTGTTGTGTGATTCGTTTTTATTGTTAATACAGCAATGCTTTGAAGTACTTACACCTACACATTATATCCTTCGTTACACAAAGGAAATCACAACCAGTGAACTAAAGCTCACCATAAACAACCTTACCCACAAGCAGAGAAACACACTAATATATATATATGCTCAGTGTCATTCACACAACTACTCAACACCATCAAAGTAACACACATTAAATTAAAGTCATAAAATAAACATTTATCAACATTAGACGTATCATAAAACTCTAATGTACATCACTGATGAGAAAGAACTAAAAAGAACAGCAGTAATGTCAACAAAAAAAGCATGCAGGGAATTGAGGGAAGGTTAATTTACGGTTATTAACTGTATATATTAAGGAAACTTACTGTTAACCAGGGTTCATTTTTTTAATCAAAGCTTATTTGTTATGGGTTTTTTTACTATTGAATTAATGGCTATTTTTTTCACAAACAGTCACTATAAAAATGTTTGTGATTTTTAACAGTAAAGTACTGTAAAAATGCTACAAGAATTACTTTTTTAGAGTTTCAGTACAATATTTACTGATCAACACTACATTTAAGAAAAGCAGAACAATATAATTCCTCATTTATCTAACCTGGGGCAATTAGTTTGAGATTATGAACCCAGAAAGCTTCTTGTTTCAATAATTCTGTTTAAATTACCACCTCTTCAAGACAAAAAAGCTTCCTCTATTCCTTCCTTCCTATTCATTCTAATTGGTTGATGTCATATCTTGATTTATTAAAATATTTATCTATATTCCAAAGTCTGTAATAGATTATTTTCAATAATGAATCTGAACCTGTTTATGTGTCTTGAACACAAAAGAAGAAATTTCGGAGAATGTTGGAAACATAAAACAATCATCAACTTCATTAAGGAACCGTATACTGTGAACCAGGTTACAGGTTTTTACAATAGCATTCATTCATTCATTCATTATTTAATTCGTTCATTCATTCACCCACTCATTCATTCACTCACTCATTCACTCATTCATTCATTCATTCATTCACTCATTCATTCATTTATTTATTCATTCACTCATTCATTCACTCATTCATTCATTCACTCATTCATTCATTCATTCACTCATTCATTCACTCATTCATTCACTCATTCATTCACTCATTCATTCACTCATTCATTCACTCATTCATTCATTCATTCACTTATTCATTAACTCATTCATTCACTCATTCATTCATTCATTCATTCTTTTGTTCTTTTGTTCATTCATTCATTTTCTTTTTGGCTAAGTCCCTTTATAAATCTGAGGTCACCATAGCAGATTGAACCGCCAACTTATCCAGCACATGTTTTACATGCTGATTACCTTCCAGCTGCAACCCATCACTGGGAAACATCCACACACACTCGTTCACACTCATACACTACAGACAATTTTAGCTTACCCATGTTTGGACTGTGGGGGAAACCGGAGCACCCAGAGGAAACCCACGCGAACACGAGGAGAACATGCAAACTCCACACAGAAATGCCAACTGACCCAGCCGAGGCTCGAACCAGCGACCTTCTTGCTGTGAGGCTATCGTGCTACCCACTGCGCCACCATGACGCCCTCTTTACAATAGCCTTCACAGATAAAAACATTTCATAACACTGTTTTGCCGTGGCTCAGCCAGAGTCCTGACTTAAATCCAATTGAGAATCTGTGGACGGAGCTAAAGATCAAGGTGATCCCTCAAGCAAAAAATATATATATTTTATAAATGGCAGAAAAATCGCACTGATCTATATAAATAAACTAAAATAAATAAACTGCTTTACATTTCCTGGTTTAAATAAACATTTGAAAACATTTTCAGGCCAGCACAGTGGCTAAGTGGTTAGCCTCACAGCAAAAATGTCGCTGGTTCATTTCCCGGCTGGGTCAGTTGGCATTTCTGTGTGGAGTTTGCATGTTCTCCCCGTGTTGGCTTGGGTTTCCTACTGGTGCTCTGGTTTCCCCCAGTCCAAAGACATGCGCTATAGGTGAATTGAATTAACTAAATTGGCCATAGTGTATGAGTGCGTGTGGGAATCTGAGTTGGTGTTTTCCAGTACTGGGCTGGAAGGGCACCCGCTTTGTAAAACATATGCTTGAATAGTTGGTGGTTCATTCCGCTTTGGCGACCCCTGAATATTAAAGGAAACTAAGCCAAAGGAAAATAAATAAAAAACATTTTCAGAGGTCACTATACATGTTAAGCAAATCGGTCGGTCGTTTTTACTTAAAGGGCTAGTTGTACAACTTTACTAGTTTAACATTTACTAGTGCATTATCAAAATACAAAGTAACACTCATTAATGCACTGCCTGTTAACATAAACCGACAATAAATGGCTTTATTTTAATTAACAAAAATGAATATATGCTGTAATAGATGTATTGTTCGTGTTGGTAATTATATTAACTAACATTAACTAAGTGGAACCTTATTGTAAAGCAGTGGTGCTCAACCCTGTTGCTGGAGATCTACCTTCCTGCACAGTTCAGCTCCAACCCTGATCAAACACACCTGAACCAACTCTTTAGGACCTGAACGGCACTTGATGATTACAGGCCGATGTGTTTGATATGGGTTGCAACTGAAATCTGCAGGAAGGTAGATCTTCAGGAACAGGGTTGAGCAGCCCAAAAAATCATTACAGCTTTTCAGAGCAATGACTCTTTCAAACAGTAGAGGGCAGAAGAGCTCAGGGCTGAAAACAGGTTTCATTCTGCAAGAAAACATGAAACTGAAAACATTATCACCCATTATTATTACCCTTCATGGTGCTGACACATGAAAACCAGCAAGTTCTCAAAATTGTATACATCAAAAAAGCCATTTAGTGATATTTTAACTGCATGTTTAATACTTAATGCTCAACATTTCCAGCGTTATGGATCGTGACATTTGCTGTGAACAAAAAAAAAGAAGTTGACAGAGTATGTAAATGTTAAAAGTACATCAAAACGTCTGTTTATATTTTCCAAAACAACTAAATAAAGAGTTTAAGGATCACAAAAAAGTAAATGTTATTCATATTCACAAAAGCGTGGGCATCAATCTCAAGAGAGAAGCGCAAAAACATAAATGCAATCAATCTCACAGAACATTTTTCTGACATAGGAAAACCAGCAAGTTCTTGAAATTGTATACATCATAAAAGCCATTTAGTGATATTTTAACTGCATGTTTAATACTTAATGCTCAACATTTCCAGCGTTATGGATCGTGACATTTGCTGTGAACAAAAAAAAAAAAAAAAGTTTACAGAGTATGTAAATGGGCGCCACGGTGGCCTAGTGGTTAGCACATTCGCCTCACAGCAAGAAGGTCGCTGGTTCGATCCCCGGCTGGGCCAGTTGGCATTTCTGTGTGGAGTTTGCATGTTCTCCCCGTGGTTGCGTGGGTTTCCTCCGGGTGCTCCGGTTTCCCCCACAGTCCAAAGACATGCGGTACAGGTGAATTGGGTAAGCTAAATTGTAGTGTATGAGTGTGAATGTGTGTGTAAGGATGTGTTTCCCAGAGATGGTTTGTGGCTGGAAGGGCATCCACTGCGTAAAACAAATGCTGGATAAGTTGGCGGTTCATTCCGCTGTGGCGACTCCGGATTAATAAAGGGACTAAGCCGAAAAGAAAATGAATGAATGAATGAGTATGTAAATTTTAAAAGTACATTGAAACGTCTGTTTATGTTTTTCCGAAACAACTAAATAGAGAGTAAAGGGATCACAAAAAAGTAAACGTTATTCATATTCACAAAAGCGTGCGCATCAATCTCAAGAGAGAAGTACAAAAACATAAATAAAAAGGCAGCAACTGCAAAACTCCAAAAACATCACATTTATTTAGTTAAAAAGGCTATTTCAAGCACAGCGGGTCTTCATCAGACGTCTATTTTTAGAGCTTTGGTGTTGCTGCCTTTTCATACGTTTTCATGTATTTTAAATGAGGGAAGTAAACGTGTGTTATGGATGAGGCACAACCCTAAAGAAAAAAAATACTAATCGCAAGGATAACATTTGACCAACTCTACTCAACACAAATACAGTCTATAAAATACACATTATTTGATTAAAACAAATCATTTATGCGATAAAAAAGCTTCGTGGATGTGACGTCTCTTCGGATGCGACAGATGTGAAATTGGCACTTGTGGGACTTTGGTAAATCAATAAAATAGCAGGAAAACATTGACGGAGAGAGTGTTTTTACAGTAAGCAACTCTATATGGCGCAATTTTAAAGTAATTGTAAATAAATTGCGGAAAGGAATAAAGCAAAAGCAGGATCTTCATCGTTCTTCATCATTTAATTCAGACATGAATTATTTTGCGCCATATAGAGTTGCTTTAAAATGGTGACAGTTGAGGGAATGTTAGTGTAAATAATCATATATAATCGTATACATTAATATAATCATGAATGTACATTAATCACGGGCATTTGCGCTCATAATATTATGGCTGGTCTGAACGCCTTTAACATGTTACACGAATGCACGTCTGCAGCTAGGCTATTCTCTCCTTGGCCAGACATTGGCTAGATATTAATAATAATAATAATAATAATAATGGGTGCCACGGTGGCGTAGTGAGAAGCATGTTCGCCTCACAGCAAGAAGGTCGCTGGTTCGAGCCCCGGCTGCATCCAAGCTATCAATCCACCAATCAGACGATTCCCATCTTAGTATAAATAACCAAAGCATCTTTCCTTAGTCATCTTCGTCTTGAAGAATCCCCCCTTCCACCCCCTCTCCTCCCTTTTCCTCTATAGGGCAGCATGGCGCCCCAATGGTCAGCACTGTTGCCTCACAGCAAGAATGCCTCTGGTTTGGGCCTCTACCCAGCCAGGTGAGATTTCTGTGCTGAGTTCATGTTCTCCCCGTGCTTGCGTGGGTTTTTCCCGGGTCCTCCGGTTTCCTCCCACAGTCCAAAACATGAGAGATAAGTTAATTGACTTCCACCATACTTCCACTAGCAGCACACCCTCATAGCAATTTATAAGCAGCAGGAGGGCGGGGGGTCTACCTGTGCTCAAACTCCCCTTTCGGCCTGCAAACGGGAGGGAGCCCCAGGCTCGAGGATCTTATGAGCTCAGGGCTCTCTCCCGGGACAGCATGCCAAACTAGCTTTATTACCAATCATCAGCTAAGGGTGAACTCTTGAAATGCTTTTAAAGTAAGTGGTTGCAAACAATTGATATGGGCTGAATTTCAACAAATAAAATGTGGTGATGTTCAACTCAATTTGTTTGTTTAAATTCAACTCGTATCAATTGTTTGCAGTCACTTACCGTAACTTAAAATGTTGTAATGAATGATATTTTCAATGCACTGAGCACAAAATGTGGCGAATGGTTGAGAAAACATTATTATTTTTAACAGCAAGGTTGTCGTTTTCATAAAATTGCTCTGCTGCTACAGATTTAATCGCGTCCTGTCACACTAATAAACACTGATGAAAACCCCCTTGCTAATAATTCTAAGAGGCTGAAGAACAGATTGCTGGCTTGGTTCACCCTGCCGACATTGAACCTGATAAGTGAATAACTCATCAACATCTGTGCATGAATTCTGAAATCAGACTTTTATATAACGATTAAGCAGGAATTAAATGTTTTTTTTTTTAATGTGTTTGGCTTTGTGTATGCAGCGGTGCGGGTGG
>CAIGQQ010030906.1:0-10910 GCA_903798035.1 Danio albolineatus | reverse complement strand
TTTTTCTCTGTTGTTATCGGGATATCACAATAATTAACCCTAAAAAAGCCAAAGCAAAGCAAACACTAGCTGATTACTCTGGTATAAATACAGCACTACAATGTACAAAACATAGAGATCGACTTAGAACGTCACTTACCTGTTTTATAATGATTTGTTCAGCTGTAGTTCGAAATACGTGAAGAAAACGCTGAGTTTTTCTCCCATAAGGACATAATATGTGGTGTCTGAACCGTCTTTGCTCTGTTCAGTATGACCACAGACGCACTGAATCTCTGAAATTAAAAATATATTTAAAATAGTCACTGTCCTTATAAATAAACTGCATTGTTGTAATCTAAACAACTACATTCTTGTCTACAAAAGCCTCGAAAGTACACCTTGTTGTTCAACATCAGCAATATTCGTCAAACTCTAGTGAGTTTATTGATCTGCTGTCACTCTGTGGGCGGAGTAATACACAAGGCTGAAGAGGCTGTACGAGTGCTGATATTGCCAAATATCGCACAGCTATCATCCAATCAGATTCGAGAACCAGACAGAACTGTTGTATAAATATATACATTTATACTTGTATATATTTTTAAGTAATTTATATATATTGTGGTTGAATTTAAAAACGTTTCAGCATCACAGATACAACATGTATATTTCAAATATATGTTGCCCATGAAAATCATATATATATATATTTATTACCATATGGGACTGTCTGAATATTTTCAAGGCACAACAAATCCAGAGAAGAAATATACGAGAGCATATATAAATACATCTATTCCTCAGAGCTAATGTTTTGATATTATGAAGAATATAACAGGGAGAGGGAAAAAAAAAAAGCAGAACCCGAAATCATGTCCTCTATTTTGGGCATTAAAACCCTTTGCACCCTCGTATTCAAATAGCCTTTAGTATTCTGTCTCAGGGAACGCTAGCGTCCGGACCTCACACCATAACTCTCAGAAAAAAAAGAAAGAAATGCTATATATTTTGTTTTATATACATCAATAGTCTTATAGGAAGCAGTTGTTCAGTAGAACTCAGACTCTTGATGATGTATCTACAGTATTGCTATTGGTTCTTTGAATGGAAATCTAAAGGCTATGCTTTTTAGTCTCTACAACCTTTGAGTCACAGCAGAGTGTTGATATTGAATGTTTATAGCGCGGCAGCTCCGAGAGCTCGAATGTTAAAAGTCTTGTCGTCACTGGGTACGTTCAGACTAGTATACTACTATTGCTAGCACGTGAAAATAGTAAGCTAATATGACTTTCTGAAACATCCCGAGTGTTGCTGGTAAAGTCACCGGCTGCCCTCTAGTTTAGGCCAAAGTTGAGATGTGCACAGATTTTGTATCGTTTAGGATTAATGGGGGCAGAGATGTGTGTTTTCGTTGATGTTTCTTTTGTTTTCCCTTTATTGTCTCTGTGGTATAAATGCAGATGTGAGACGCGTGTATAAAGCCCTGTGTAGAATGTTTCTTTCTGTACAAAACTGAAATAAATCCAGGATTAAGCCAAACCGCTTCTTGTCAGTGATTCCTCATTGAGGTGGAGAAAAAAAAAAAAAAAAAAAAAGAGCCAGATGAGTTTCACCAGTGTGTTCCTTCATTGTCCAGTGGGTTAAAAGTCAGATTTACTTTGAAAATCCAATTGAATAATAGTAATGCACGTTATGTAAGCTGTGATTTTTTTTTTTTTTCAACACGATCTCACAGCAATTCGTAACTTTGATTTAGGGTGCTTTCACACCTGCCTTAGTTCGGTTGAATTGCACTAGAGTTCATCTTGCCTCATGGTGCAGTTCGTTTGGGCAGGTGTGAATGTAGCAATCGCACCAAAAGTGACCAGGGATAAAGTCAGCCAGCACAGCAATATTTTGTGTCTGTTTGGACCCCTGCAACTTAGCTAATTATAGGCCTATTTCAAATCTTCCGTTTATGTCTAAAATACTAGAAAAAGTTGTTTCTGCCCAATTATGCTCCTTTCTGCAGACAAACAATGTTTTGGAGGTGTTCCAGTCAGGTTTCAGGCCTCATCGCAGTACAGAAACTGCATTAGTGAAAATAACCAAGGATTTACTATTAGCTGCTGACCAAGGGTGCATCTCGCTGTTAGTCCTGCTAGATCTTAGTGCCGCATTTGACACAATTGACCACAATATCCTCATTGATCGCTTAAACTCTACAGGTGTCCAGGGAACGGCTTTACAATGGTTCAAGTCATACTTAACTAATCGTTACCAGTTTGTGAATATTAATGGACAACCTTCACAAGTCAGGCCAGTTAAGTATGGGGTGCCTCAAGGATCAGTTTTAGGCCCTTTGTTGTTTACAATATACATGCTGCCCCTGGGAGACATTATTAGAAGACACGGGATCAGCTTTCACTGCTATGCAGATGATACTCAATTATATATTTCTACTAAACCTGATGAGACGTCTAAACTGTCAAAACTAACTGAGTGTATTAAAGATGTTAAAGACTGGATGACCAACAACTTCCTTCTCTTAAACTCAGACAAAACTGAACTATTACTTATAGGACCTAAATCCTGTACACAGCAGATCTCACAACTCGACCTGCAACTAGAGGGATGCAGAGTTAGCATTAGCTCTACTGTTAAAGATCTGGGTGTCATATTAGACAGCAATTTAACTTTTGAAAGCCATATCTCCCATATCACAAAAACTGCATTCTTTCATCTGAGAAATATTGCTAAGCTACGAAGTATGCTATCCATCTCAAATGCAGAAAGGCTAGTTCATGCTTTTATGACTTCTAGGCTGGATTACTGTAATGCTCTGCTCGCTGGTTGCCCAGCCTCCTCTATTAACAAACTTCAGCTAGTACAAAATGCAGCCGCCAGAGTTCTTACCAGGTCTAGAAAATATGATCATATCACCCCAATTTTATCCTCGTTACACATTGGCTGCCTGTTAAGTTTCGTATTGAGTTTAAAATATTACTTCTTACCTATAAAGCATTAAATAATCTAGCTCCTGTTTATCTAACCAACCTTCTGTCTCGCTACAATCCAACCCGCTCTTTAAGATCTCAAAACTCAGGGCTTCTAGTAGTACCCAGAATAGCAAAGTCAAGTAAAGGGGGTCGAGCCTTCTCATTTATGGCTCCTAAACTCTGGAATAGCCTTCATGATAATGTCCGAGGCTCAGACACACTCTCGCAGTTCAAAACTAGATTAAAGACCTATCTTTTTAGTAAAGCAAACACTCAATACATCACATAGCGGTATGATGCATGAATATACTCCACGCATCTCCTTTATATACACTATGAACAGCAGCTACGATAATTATTCTCTTTATTCTCTATTTCCAACTGGGGATTCTCATCCCGAGGCCCCCAGAGACTATGCAGCGCCACGGATGCGATCCAAGACCCGCGACGAGACGATTCCAAGGCTCCATAATCCTGGACCTCGCTGTATCCTGAGCAGCTGCTCGGCGGAGTAGCAAGCATGAGACTGATTCCTGTGACCCTCCAAGGACAGACGAGCCTCGAGTTCTCCAGCCTCCGGCGACTAGACTGCAGCTAGAGCTGCGCACCGATGATAACTCTTCAGTGTTTGGACTCTAGGTAGTGAATATTGAACTGAACTCAAACATTAATAACTGGACTGACACTGTTTCAATTTACTATAACCTTCTATGTGAAGCTGCTTTGACACAATCTACATTGTAAAAGCGCTATACAAATAAAGGTGAATTGAATGGTGCGGTCTCCCCGTGGTTGCGTGGGTTTCCTCCGGGTGCTCCGGTTTCCCCCACAGTCCAAAGACATGCGGTACAGGTGAATTGGGTAAGCTAAATTGTCCATAGTGTATGTGTGCGAATGAGAATGTATGGATGTTTCCCAGAGATGTGTTGTGGCTGGAAGGGCATCCGCTGCGTAAAACAAATGCTGGGTAAGTTGGCGGTTCATTCCGCTGTGGCGACCCCGGATTAATAAAGGGACTAAGCCGAAAAGAAAATGAATGAATGAATGAATGAATGGTGCGGCTCTTTTGAGCACCTCTTCAAGTAGGTCTCGGTACGCTTTTTTTGGTCCACTTTTGGTGCGATTGCTACATGGAGCCCTTCATTTGTGGTGAGAGCATGATCTGACCTAGAACAGACCCAACCGCAAAAAGTACTGTGCCTTTTTGGACTAATCCAGCTGCCGTAGTCCGATGCGCTGTCCCATCTTATGGGTTTTGGAGGAAAAACATTTGTTGACCGCGCTTTACCAACAGTTTTAAACAGAGAGAGAGAGGGGAAAACATTAAGTGATGGATCAAAGGTAATATTTGCAGAAGATGACCATGTCGTAGTTTAGCTAAATTAAATCACCCTTCTTCCAAACGGCTTCGTCAATTGCATTGCATTAAAACATTGTTTTCCAGCCACAGCCGCGCTTCATTCTCGAAATGTATAGTCTGTCTAAAGTGATTTATACAAACTATTTCAAGAGTTCACACTTAGCTGATGATTGATTCTGATGATTGATGATTGGTTCTTCAAGACGAAGATGTTGATTGGATAATCGGTCATTAGCTGAAGCTGTAACAGCTGGGAACAATCATAAGCACGTGATCCTCTCGAAATTTGTTTATGAATAAACTTCACATAGTATACTATGACCAGGGATAAAGTCAGCCAGCGCAGTGACATTTTGTGCCGGTTTGTTTACTTGCAGGAGTTCTATGTTAATTCTGACCAATCGAAAAGCAGCTTAGGAAATACGTTCATTAACATCTGGCCAATGAGTGATGTGGATTTTGTCACATGACTGCGTTTTGGTTCGTTTCAACTGGTTCGGACCAAAGCAATCAGTGTTGTGTGAAAAGTATCATTCGGACCAAATGAACCGAACCACAGATGTGAAAGCACGCTTAGTGGCTAATTCATATGAATTCATACGATCTCATTCATACAATTTAGTATGATTTGCTCATCCCCCACTGACGGTTGGGTTTAGGGGTGGGGTTTGGGGCCACGCCTCCTTTTAAAACCGTAAGTTTTCATTCGACTGAATTCAGTGTGGTTGAGTCTTGCCACATGGTGCGGTTCGTTTGGGCAGGTGTGAATGTAACAATCACACCAAAAGTGGAACAAAAAAGCGTACTGAGAACCAACAGTGGCCGGGAAGTGCAAAACAACATTACAAAGTGTGAAACACTTTTACGAAGATTGAGAAAAATTTACATTTTGGAAAACATTTTTACCAATCATAATTACAGAGGAAAAACGGTTTTACCAAGGACGAAACAAGTTTACATTTTAGAAAACAAATTAACAAGACGCAAAACATTTTTACCAGTCCTGAAACACATTTACAATGACAGATTCTTTACGGAAAGGGAATGTACCAAACACCGGAAGTGACGCGGCGAAAGGCGTTGTTGTTGTCGCTGGTGGTGAGCGCGGTAAATTCGTGTTGTGCAGTAAATGGCGTAAATAAAGTTTATGGTGACAGAACATGGACTGCGGTCGCGGGATGTTTTGTGGCGAACACATGAGCAGCTTGACGCCGTTTTGCTTTACGTGTGGTCGGCATGTGAACTCAATGACAAATCAGCGGTTTAAGAACGCGTCCAACAGTGCTCAAATGTTAGCATGAAATGGACGTTTTTTTAATTTTAGGATAGATTGGCACCGAATTTCACTTTCTGGTGGATAATCGTGACTAAAATGAATGAAATCAGCAATGAAAATGTTGCGGAAAACTTCCAAACCTGTGGAAAAAAAGAGAATCTTGGTGTTTTACTTACAGCATCTGTTACTTTTATTATCATGCATTATTGTTATACATTGGGGGACCAAATAAGAACGTTCTGGGAATGTTCTCTGTACGTTTTTGTTGTTGCAGTAACTAAAGGAGAATCTAAAACAGAACATTCCAGGAACAATGGTTGCCAAAGCGGAATGAACCGCCAACTATTCTGGGAAAGGTTTTACACAGAGGATAGTTTTCCAATCGCAACCCAGTACTGGGAAACACCCATACACACACATTTATACACTACGGCCAATTTAGCTTACCCAATTCACCAATAGTGCATGTCTTTAGACTGATGGAGGTAATGTTGTTGTATTTTATATATATATATGTATATATAACACACACACATATACATATTTAATTTTATGTACAGTATATATGTACATTTTTCAACATTTTTGACTGCGCTTATAAATATTTGTGAAATTTAATCTTGCAATTTCTGAGTGAACAATTAGTTTTTTGTTTTACTTAAAAGAAGAGAATTAGTGGCTTTGAAACAACAATCCAGCTGAAATGACCACACAGAGACGCATGGAGAGTTATTGTTACTGCTTTTATTGGTGAACACTTTAGAAACAGCATTATTCGATATCCAACACATGTAGTCAGTATAGTAACACCAGCACCAAAACAAACACCAGAATGATGTGTGACGAGGACATCGGACGAGGTTTCGCAGTTGGATCTGAAAAGGCCAGTGAAGAATTATGTGCCAAAAAGGAGATGTAGAAAGAGTTTACAAAAGTTCATTCGTGCAGTCCCATGTTTCATCCCGAAATCACCAGTCAGAGTTACAAAAAGTCCAAATACTAAAACCTGAACACGAGATCGCCTCTCTGTGAACATACCTCACAGTGTATGAAGGTGGAAAAATGGGTAGAAAATAGGGCTGCAGGATATATGGTTTCAGCATCGATATTGCAATGTGCGCATCCGCAGTAGTCAAATCGCCAGATATGCAATGTTGAGTCTGGATTATAGATGACCAGGAGCCACAGTATTGTGTTTAATTACCGTATTTATATTAAATATATACAAATTAAGACAGTAATAAATTACTTCGAATTTTTGTGTTGTTTCTAGTCCAAAAATGTATGTTTAAAAGTGGAAAATAATATTATTTTAAGTACCTCACTGACTTGTTTAAAGGAAAAACCTCTTAATTTTGACTTTATTCTTCTGATGTTGAAAACAAAATATTATTATTATTATTTTTACTGGATCTAAGAATTTTTAGATATTTGGCAATTATTTAGTTTCTGTACCTGAATAGTGTTTGTTAAGCGTCAAATAGTGCTATTCAAAATATCTTCTGAAACTCTATTAATATCGCAATACACTACCTGACAAAGATCTTGTCATTGATTCCAGTTGTAAGAGCAACAAACAATAACTTGATAGTTGATCGTTTGGAAAAGTGGCAGAATTTTTCTGGTCAATCGTCTGTTGAACTGCATCCCAATCATCACCAATAGTGCAGAAGACCTACTGGAACCAGCATGGACCCAAGATTCCCACAGAAATCAGTCAAGTTTGGTGAAGGAAAAAAATCATGGTTTGGGGTTACATTCAGTATGGGGGCGTGCGAGATCTGCAGAGTGGATGGTAACATCAACAGCCAGGGGTATCAAGACATTTGTGCTGCCCATTACATTACAAACCACAGGAGAGGACAAATTCTTCAGCAGGATAGCGCTCCTTCTCATACTTCAGCCTCCACATCAAAGTTCCTGAAAGCAAAGAAGGTCAAGGTGCTGCAGCATTGGCCAGCCCAGTCACCAGACATGAACATTGTTGAGCATGTCTGGGCTAAGATGGAGAAGGAGGCATTGAAGATGAATCCAAAGGATCTTGATGAACTCTGGGAGTCCTGCAAGAACGCTTTCTTTGCCATTCCAGATGACTTTATTAATATGTTATTTGAGTCATTGCAGAGATCTGTGGACGCAGTCCTCCAAGCTCATGGTAGTCATGCACAATATTCATTCTGTTTCCACTGCAGCATGACTTTATATTCTATACTGGACATTATTTTTGTTAAGTGACAAGACTTTTGTCTAAGCAGAGTCAGACCGCACTGTACTAATGAAATCATAAAATATGATCATGTCTTGATTTTGAATTTCGGTAAAATAAATGTAATCTAGAGGCGTTTGTCTTTCATATAAGCCACTTCACCAAATGATCAACTAAAAGTCAAGTTATTATTTGTTCTTCCTAAAACTTGGAAAGGCGACAAGACTATGGCTAGGTAATCTATTTACGGCAGAAAAATCAAACATGCAATATCAGATTTTTCCAATATCGTGCAGCCCTAGTAGAAAACGCTCATCATTATGAGTTTTGAAAAAGTCATTTGTACATGTTTAGTAGCCATATGACGTGTTTTGTGGATCACAGTGACAATATTACAAAACAAACCTTGTACAAAAAACACTTAAATGTGCAGGAGAGCAGCGGTTCAGACCTCCGAGTTAAGCACTTCAAAAAGCTCAGCCGAATGCATTCACAGTGTCAGAAACACGACAGAAACCACTGAGGCTCTGTGAAACGAGGATGATGAGGATGATTCTTACACACACACAAAAAAAAAAAGCGATTAGTGGTCTTGACCTTAAAAACCGAGTAAACCAATTGCCTTAAAACAATTAAAGTCTACGAGAAACGTTTTATTGTTTGCTTAGTTTTGGTAATCTTCAATCAGAAGCTGAGTGCTTCCGCGATTGAAGTGCCGTCTGTTGACGTTAAACTCAAGGGTTTCCATAGCAATTAATACACTCCCTTACACTGAAAAAAAAATTATATCTGCAAAATTGTTGCAAACAATTTATATGGGTTGGTTTAAATCAAACAAATTAAGTTTAGTAATGTTCAACTTAATTTTTTGTTTAAATTCAACCCAAATAAATTGTTTGCAACCACTTAACTTAAAATAATTTAGTAAATCCAAGGAATCATGCTTGATTTTTTTTTCAGTGTACCGTTAGTTTGCCATAAGCGAATGATGCGGAAAAGAAAGCCCCGCCCCCCTACTAAATATTTATTTCAGTTGGAAGTACATCAACATACTGAGATTAAAAATCTCGCCAACTTCTGATTTACATGGACGTTAAGTACATTGAACTATGCGCATTAAGTTAAATCAACTTAAAAGTTGCAACGAGTTTACTCATGTTTTTAAGTAAAGCAACTAATCGCTTTTTACAGTGTAGTAGGTGAATAAGGTTGAGATGTGCATGATGGGACTGTTTGCTGGCGCCGTAAGCATGATGTTTTTTGTTGTAGAATAACATATTTAGCCCATATTACACTATTGATATGGGAGTCTGTGATCAATTGAGAGGTTAATCTCATGAAACCGGTTAAGATCATAATATATAATATAATATAGTGGAGCAAATGCTTTCTTTTTTTTTTTTACATTTCTGAATTTTTTTATTAAAGTTTAAATGGTTTTAAATAACTTCAAAAGGGAAATCTTTACAAATTATGGAAGAAAAATAAAAACATAAAGAAAAATGTATTCTGGTAAATGTCTTTTTTTTCTTCTTCTTATGACTTTTGAGGGGTCTGTTTTATACTGACTAATACAGCTTTATTTATGCTTTATGCAAATTAAACGAGACAAATGACAGAAAGAGAAAAATGTATAATATAAAAAAATTAAATTAACAGTATATATATATATATATATATATATATATATATATGGAAGAAAAATAAACAAAATAATTTTTTAATCAGTTCTTTTATGATTCCGAGGTGAAATATGGTCTGTTTTTAATGTCATTTATTTTGTTTGTTTTCCTTGTTTGTTAATTATTTTAAATGACTTTATAGTTTTTTGACTGATGTTAAACAATATATATAATACAATATAAAAATAATAATATAATATAATATAAAATAACAAATTAACAATATTAAGATACATACACAAGGAATAAAAATAAAACATGAACGTCACAAAAAAAAGATGTTTTTTATCTTATGATTTTGGGGAGAAATACGATCATTTGTTGTTTCAGATTTCTCATAAAAGACTGTGTAATTGAACTCGACTCGTACTTGTTCCTTATTATTAATCAAAATATGGATCGAAAATTGTGCCGCGTTTGAGAAACATCACAGAGTTTGTCATCCCGCCATAAAAGCCATCCTGCATATGTAAACGTGGACGCACACAGCAGTGTATGAACGTCATTATCCACCAGCATCAATCCCATCAGCCTCCCCACCACACGCTCCAATGCAATATCAAACACAAGTGGTTCTTCGAAAAGTGCCGCATAGTGGAAAAAAAAATGCTCAGTGAGACACTTTCAAATTCTGCTGAAAGAGCAGAAACACGGCAAAAAAAACTAGTCGAAAACCTCCAGTTAAAACCCATTTGAGATGCATCGATACACTTATTACAGTGTTGGGTGGAAAAAGTAATATGTTACAATCTCAAGTAACTGTTACTCATTAAATGTAGACATACAGTCATTTTCTTTTCTTTTTTTTTTCTTTTTTTAAAGTAACTGTAAATTAGTGAATGTAATAATAAAGTAATTTGTTTTCAAAAAGTAACTGATATTTAGTAAATGTATTAATAAATTAACTTTTCAAAAAACTGTAACTAAGCAAATGTAGTAAAGTAACTTTAAAAAAAGTAACTGTTACTCATTAAATGTAGTAAAGTAACTTTTTTGAAAAAAGTAACTCTTTAAGAGTAACTGTTACTTATTAAACATAGTAATGAAACTTTTTTTAAAAAAATAACTGTTACTTTAAAGTTTCATTACTATGTTTAATAAGTAACAGTTACTTAGCATATGTGGTAAAAAAGTTACTTTCAAAAAGTAGTTTTTTTTTAAAAAAGCAACTGTTACTTTTTAAAAAGAAAATACTTTATTACATTTTAAAAAGTAACTGAAATTGAGTAAAATGTATTAATAATGGTTACTTAGTAACTGTAAAGTCATTATTTTCAAAAAAGCAACTGTTACTCATTAAATGTAGTAAAGTAACTTTTCAAAAAAGTAACTGTTACTCATTAAATGTAGTAAAGTAACTTTTCAAAAAAGTAACTGTTACTCATTAAATGTAGTAAAGTAACTTTTCAAAAAAGTAACTGTTACT
>CAIGQQ010030905.1:0-10912 GCA_903798035.1 Danio albolineatus | reverse complement strand
TTTTTCTCTGTTGTTATCGGGATATCACAATAATTAACCCTAAAAAAAGCCAAAGCAAAGCAAACACTAGCTGATTACTCTGGTATAAATACAGCACTACAATGTACAAAACATAGAGATCGACTTAGAACGTCACTTACCTGTTTTATAATGATTTGTTCAGCTGTAGTTCGAAATACGTGAAGAAAACGCTGAGTTTTTCTCCCATAAGGACATAATATGTGGTGTCTGAACCGTCTTTGCTCTGTTCAGTATGACCACAGACGCACTGAATCTCTGAAATTAAAAATATATTTAAAATAGTCACTGTCCTTATAAATAAACTGCATTGTTGTAATCTAAACAACTACATTCTTGTCTACAAAAGCCTCGAAAGTACACCTTGTTGTTCAACATCAGCAATATTCGTCAAACTCTAGTGAGTTTATTGATCTGCTGTCACTCTGTGGGCGGAGTAATACACAAGGCTGAAGAGGCTGTACGAGTGCTGATATTGCCAAATATCGCACAGCTATCATCCAATCAGATTCGAGAACCAGACAGAACTGTTGTATAAATATATACATTTATACTTGTATATATTTTTAAGTAATTTATATATATTGTGGTTGAATTTAAAAACGTTTCAGCATCACAGATACAACATGTATATTTCAAATATATGTTGCCCATGAAAATCATATATATATATATTTATTACCATATGGGACTGTCTGAATATTTTCAAGGCACAACAAATCCAGAGAAGAAATATACGAGAGCATATATAAATACATCTATTCCTCAGAGCTAATGTTTTGATATTATGAAGAATATAACAGGGAGAGGGAAAAAAAAAAAGCAGAACCCGAAATCATGTCCTCTATTTTGGGCATTAAAACCCTTTGCACCCTCGTATTCAAATAGCCTTTAGTATTCTGTCTCAGGGAACGCTAGCGTCCGGACCTCACACCATAACTCTCAGAAAAAAAAGAAAGAAATGCTATATATTTTGTTTTATATACATCAATAGTCTTATAGGAAGCAGTTGTTCAGTAGAACTCAGACTCTTGATGATGTATCTACAGTATTGCTATTGGTTCTTTGAATGGAAATCTAAAGGCTATGCTTTTTAGTCTCTACAACCTTTGAGTCACAGCAGAGTGTTGATATTGAATGTTTATAGCGCGGCAGCTCCGAGAGCTCGAATGTTAAAAGTCTTGTCGTCACTGGGTACGTTCAGACTAGTATACTACTATTGCTAGCACGTGAAAATAGTAAGCTAATATGACTTTCTGAAACATCCCGAGTGTTGCTGGTAAAGTCACCGGCTGCCCTCTAGTTTAGGCCAAAGTTGAGATGTGCACAGATTTTGTATCGTTTAGGATTAATGGGGGCAGAGATGTGTGTTTTCGTTGATGTTTCTTTTGTTTTCCCTTTATTGTCTCTGTGGTATAAATGCAGATGTGAGACGCGTGTATAAAGCCCTGTGTAGAATGTTTCTTTCTGTACAAAACTGAAATAAATCCAGGATTAAGCCAAACCGCTTCTTGTCAGTGATTCCTCATTGAGGTGGAGAAAAAAAAAAAAAAAAAAAAAGAGCCAGATGAGTTTCACCAGTGTGTTCCTTCATTGTCCAGTGGGTTAAAAGTCAGATTTACTTTGAAAATCCAATTGAATAATAGTAATGCACGTTATGTAAGCTGTGATTTTTTTTTTTTTTCAACACGATCTCACAGCAATTCGTAACTTTGATTTAGGGTGCTTTCACACCTGCCTTAGTTCGGTTGAATTGCACTAGAGTTCATCTTGCCTCATGGTGCAGTTCGTTTGGGCAGGTGTGAATGTAGCAATCGCACCAAAAGTGACCAGGGATAAAGTCAGCCAGCACAGCAATATTTTGTGTCTGTTTGGACCCCTGCAACTTAGCTAATTATAGGCCTATTTCAAATCTTCCGTTTATGTCTAAAATACTAGAAAAAGTTGTTTCTGCCCAATTATGCTCCTTTCTGCAGACAAACAATGTTTTGGAGGTGTTCCAGTCAGGTTTCAGGCCTCATCGCAGTACAGAAACTGCATTAGTGAAAATAACCAAGGATTTACTATTAGCTGCTGACCAAGGGTGCATCTCGCTGTTAGTCCTGCTAGATCTTAGTGCCGCATTTGACACAATTGACCACAATATCCTCATTGATCGCTTAAACTCTACAGGTGTCCAGGGAACGGCTTTACAATGGTTCAAGTCATACTTAACTAATCGTTACCAGTTTGTGAATATTAATGGACAACCTTCACAAGTCAGGCCAGTTAAGTATGGGGTGCCTCAAGGATCAGTTTTAGGCCCTTTGTTGTTTACAATATACATGCTGCCCCTGGGAGACATTATTAGAAGACACGGGATCAGCTTTCACTGCTATGCAGATGATACTCAATTATATATTTCTACTAAACCTGATGAGACGTCTAAACTGTCAAAACTAACTGAGTGTATTAAAGATGTTAAAGACTGGATGACCAACAACTTCCTTCTCTTAAACTCAGACAAAACTGAACTATTACTTATAGGACCTAAATCCTGTACACAGCAGATCTCACAACTCGACCTGCAACTAGAGGGATGCAGAGTTAGCATTAGCTCTACTGTTAAAGATCTGGGTGTCATATTAGACAGCAATTTAACTTTTGAAAGCCATATCTCCCATATCACAAAAACTGCATTCTTTCATCTGAGAAATATTGCTAAGCTACGAAGTATGCTATCCATCTCAAATGCAGAAAGGCTAGTTCATGCTTTTATGACTTCTAGGCTGGATTACTGTAATGCTCTGCTCGCTGGTTGCCCAGCCTCCTCTATTAACAAACTTCAGCTAGTACAAAATGCAGCCGCCAGAGTTCTTACCAGGTCTAGAAAATATGATCATATCACCCCAATTTTATCCTCGTTACACATTGGCTGCCTGTTAAGTTTCGTATTGAGTTTAAAATATTACTTCTTACCTATAAAGCATTAAATAATCTAGCTCCTGTTTATCTAACCAACCTTCTGTCTCGCTACAATCCAACCCGCTCTTTAAGATCTCAAAACTCAGGGCTTCTAGTAGTACCCAGAATAGCAAAGTCAAGTAAAGGGGGTCGAGCCTTCTCATTTATGGCTCCTAAACTCTGGAATAGCCTTCATGATAATGTCCGAGGCTCAGACACACTCTCGCAGTTCAAAACTAGATTAAAGACCTATCTTTTTAGTAAAGCAAACACTCAATACATCACATAGCGGTATGATGCATGAATATACTCCACGCATCTCCTTTATATACACTATGAACAGCAGCTACGATAATTATTCTCTTTATTCTCTATTTCCAACTGGGGATTCTCATCCCGAGGCCCCCAGAGACTATGCAGCGCCACGGATGCGATCCAAGACCCGCGACGAGACGATTCCAAGGCTCCATAATCCTGGACCTCGCTGTATCCTGAGCAGCTGCTCGGCGGAGTAGCAAGCATGAGACTGATTCCTGTGACCCTCCAAGGACAGACGAGCCTCGAGTTCTCCAGCCTCCGGCGACTAGACTGCAGCTAGAGCTGCGCACCGATGATAACTCTTCAGTGTTTGGACTCTAGGTAGTGAATATTGAACTGAACTCAAACATTAATAACTGGACTGACACTGTTTCAATTTACTATAACCTTCTATGTGAAGCTGCTTTGACACAATCTACATTGTAAAAGCGCTATACAAATAAAGGTGAATTGAATGGTGCGGTCTCCCCGTGGTTGCGTGGGTTTCCTCCGGGTGCTCCGGTTTCCCCCACAGTCCAAAGACATGCGGTACAGGTGAATTGGGTAAGCTAAATTGTCCATAGTGTATGTGTGCGAATGAGAATGTATGGATGTTTCCCAGAGATGTGTTGTGGCTGGAAGGGCATCCGCTGCGTAAAACAAATGCTGGGTAAGTTGGCGGTTCATTCCGCTGTGGCGACCCCGGATTAATAAAGGGACTAAGCCGAAAAGAAAATGAATGAATGAATGAATGAATGGTGCGGCTCTTTTGAGCACCTCTTCAAGTAGGTCTCGGTACGCTTTTTTTGGTCCACTTTTGGTGCGATTGCTACATGGAGCCCTTCATTTGTGGTGAGAGCATGATCTGACCTAGAACAGACCCAACCGCAAAAAGTACTGTGCCTTTTTGGACTAATCCAGCTGCCGTAGTCCGATGCGCTGTCCCATCTTATGGGTTTTGGAGGAAAAACATTTGTTGACCGCGCTTTACCAACAGTTTTAAACAGAGAGAGAGAGGGGAAAACATTAAGTGATGGATCAAAGGTAATATTTGCAGAAGATGACCATGTCGTAGTTTAGCTAAATTAAATCACCCTTCTTCCAAACGGCTTCGTCAATTGCATTGCATTAAAACATTGTTTTCCAGCCACAGCCGCGCTTCATTCTCGAAATGTATAGTCTGTCTAAAGTGATTTATACAAACTATTTCAAGAGTTCACACTTAGCTGATGATTGATTCTGATGATTGATGATTGGTTCTTCAAGACGAAGATGTTGATTGGATAATCGGTCATTAGCTGAAGCTGTAACAGCTGGGAACAATCATAAGCACGTGATCCTCTCGAAATTTGTTTATGAATAAACTTCACATAGTATACTATGACCAGGGATAAAGTCAGCCAGCGCAGTGACATTTTGTGCCGGTTTGTTTACTTGCAGGAGTTCTATGTTAATTCTGACCAATCGAAAAGCAGCTTAGGAAATACGTTCATTAACATCTGGCCAATGAGTGATGTGGATTTTGTCACATGACTGCGTTTTGGTTCGTTTCAACTGGTTCGGACCAAAGCAATCAGTGTTGTGTGAAAAGTATCATTCGGACCAAATGAACCGAACCACAGATGTGAAAGCACGCTTAGTGGCTAATTCATATGAATTCATACGATCTCATTCATACAATTTAGTATGATTTGCTCATCCCCCACTGACGGTTGGGTTTAGGGGTGGGGTTTGGGGCCACGCCTCCTTTTAAAACCGTAAGTTTTCATTCGACTGAATTCAGTGTGGTTGAGTCTTGCCACATGGTGCGGTTCGTTTGGGCAGGTGTGAATGTAACAATCACACCAAAAGTGGAACAAAAAAGCGTACTGAGAACCAACAGTGGCCGGGAAGTGCAAAACAACATTACAAAGTGTGAAACACTTTTACGAAGATTGAGAAAAATTTACATTTTGGAAAACATTTTTACCAATCATAATTACAGAGGAAAAACGGTTTTACCAAGGACGAAACAAGTTTACATTTTAGAAAACAAATTAACAAGACGCAAAACATTTTTACCAGTCCTGAAACACATTTACAATGACAGATTCTTTACGGAAAGGGAATGTACCAAACACCGGAAGTGACGCGGCGAAAGGCGTTGTTGTTGTCGCTGGTGGTGAGCGCGGTAAATTCGTGTTGTGCAGTAAATGGCGTAAATAAAGTTTATGGTGACAGAACATGGACTGCGGTCGCGGGATGTTTTGTGGCGAACACATGAGCAGCTTGACGCCGTTTTGCTTTACGTGTGGTCGGCATGTGAACTCAATGACAAATCAGCGGTTTAAGAACGCGTCCAACAGTGCTCAAATGTTAGCATGAAATGGACGTTTTTTTAATTTTAGGATAGATTGGCACCGAATTTCACTTTCTGGTGGATAATCGTGACTAAAATGAATGAAATCAGCAATGAAAATGTTGCGGAAAACTTCCAAACCTGTGGAAAAAAAGAGAATCTTGGTGTTTTACTTACAGCATCTGTTACTTTTATTATCATGCATTATTGTTATACATTGGGGGACCAAATAAGAACGTTCTGGGAATGTTCTCTGTACGTTTTTGTTGTTGCAGTAACTAAAGGAGAATCTAAAACAGAACATTCCAGGAACAATGGTTGCCAAAGCGGAATGAACCGCCAACTATTCTGGGAAAGGTTTTACACAGAGGATAGTTTTCCAATCGCAACCCAGTACTGGGAAACACCCATACACACACATTTATACACTACGGCCAATTTAGCTTACCCAATTCACCAATAGTGCATGTCTTTAGACTGATGGAGGTAATGTTGTTGTATTTTATATATATATATGTATATATAACACACACACATATACATATTTAATTTTATGTACAGTATATATGTACATTTTTCAACATTTTTGACTGCGCTTATAAATATTTGTGAAATTTAATCTTGCAATTTCTGAGTGAACAATTAGTTTTTTGTTTTACTTAAAAGAAGAGAATTAGTGGCTTTGAAACAACAATCCAGCTGAAATGACCACACAGAGACGCATGGAGAGTTATTGTTACTGCTTTTATTGGTGAACACTTTAGAAACAGCATTATTCGATATCCAACACATGTAGTCAGTATAGTAACACCAGCACCAAAACAAACACCAGAATGATGTGTGACGAGGACATCGGACGAGGTTTCGCAGTTGGATCTGAAAAGGCCAGTGAAGAATTATGTGCCAAAAAGGAGATGTAGAAAGAGTTTACAAAAGTTCATTCGTGCAGTCCCATGTTTCATCCCGAAATCACCAGTCAGAGTTACAAAAAGTCCAAATACTAAAACCTGAACACGAGATCGCCTCTCTGTGAACATACCTCACAGTGTATGAAGGTGGAAAAATGGGTAGAAAATAGGGCTGCAGGATATATGGTTTCAGCATCGATATTGCAATGTGCGCATCCGCAGTAGTCAAATCGCCAGATATGCAATGTTGAGTCTGGATTATAGATGACCAGGAGCCACAGTATTGTGTTTAATTACCGTATTTATATTAAATATATACAAATTAAGACAGTAATAAATTACTTCGAATTTTTGTGTTGTTTCTAGTCCAAAAATGTATGTTTAAAAGTGGAAAATAATATTATTTTAAGTACCTCACTGACTTGTTTAAAGGAAAAACCTCTTAATTTTGACTTTATTCTTCTGATGTTGAAAACAAAATATTATTATTATTATTTTTACTGGATCTAAGAATTTTTAGATATTTGGCAATTATTTAGTTTCTGTACCTGAATAGTGTTTGTTAAGCGTCAAATAGTGCTATTCAAAATATCTTCTGAAACTCTATTAATATCGCAATACACTACCTGACAAAGATCTTGTCATTGATTCCAGTTGTAAGAGCAACAAACAATAACTTGATAGTTGATCGTTTGGAAAAGTGGCAGAATTTTTCTGGTCAATCGTCTGTTGAACTGCATCCCAATCATCACCAATAGTGCAGAAGACCTACTGGAACCAGCATGGACCCAAGATTCCCACAGAAATCAGTCAAGTTTGGTGAAGGAAAAAAATCATGGTTTGGGGTTACATTCAGTATGGGGGCGTGCGAGATCTGCAGAGTGGATGGTAACATCAACAGCCAGGGGTATCAAGACATTTGTGCTGCCCATTACATTACAAACCACAGGAGAGGACAAATTCTTCAGCAGGATAGCGCTCCTTCTCATACTTCAGCCTCCACATCAAAGTTCCTGAAAGCAAAGAAGGTCAAGGTGCTGCAGCATTGGCCAGCCCAGTCACCAGACATGAACATTGTTGAGCATGTCTGGGCTAAGATGGAGAAGGAGGCATTGAAGATGAATCCAAAGGATCTTGATGAACTCTGGGAGTCCTGCAAGAACGCTTTCTTTGCCATTCCAGATGACTTTATTAATATGTTATTTGAGTCATTGCAGAGATCTGTGGACGCAGTCCTCCAAGCTCATGGTAGTCATGCACAATATTCATTCTGTTTCCACTGCAGCATGACTTTATATTCTATACTGGACATTATTTTTGTTAAGTGACAAGACTTTTGTCTAAGCAGAGTCAGACCGCACTGTACTAATGAAATCATAAAATATGATCATGTCTTGATTTTGAATTTCGGTAAAATAAATGTAATCTAGAGGCGTTTGTCTTTCATATAAGCCACTTCACCAAATGATCAACTAAAAGTCAAGTTATTATTTGTTCTTCCTAAAACTTGGAAAGGCGACAAGACTATGGCTAGGTAATCTATTTACGGCAGAAAAATCAAACATGCAATATCAGATTTTTCCAATATCGTGCAGCCCTAGTAGAAAACGCTCATCATTATGAGTTTTGAAAAAGTCATTTGTACATGTTTAGTAGCCATATGACGTGTTTTGTGGATCACAGTGACAATATTACAAAACAAACCTTGTACAAAAAACACTTAAATGTGCAGGAGAGCAGCGGTTCAGACCTCCGAGTTAAGCACTTCAAAAAGCTCAGCCGAATGCATTCACAGTGTCAGAAACACGACAGAAACCACTGAGGCTCTGTGAAACGAGGATGATGAGGATGATTCTTACACACACACAAAAAAAAAAAGCGATTAGTGGTCTTGACCTTAAAAACCGAGTAAACCAATTGCCTTAAAACAATTAAAGTCTACGAGAAACGTTTTATTGTTTGCTTAGTTTTGGTAATCTTCAATCAGAAGCTGAGTGCTTCCGCGATTGAAGTGCCGTCTGTTGACGTTAAACTCAAGGGTTTCCATAGCAATTAATACACTCCCTTACACTGAAAAAAAAATTATATCTGCAAAATTGTTGCAAACAATTTATATGGGTTGGTTTAAATCAAACAAATTAAGTTTAGTAATGTTCAACTTAATTTTTTGTTTAAATTCAACCCAAATAAATTGTTTGCAACCACTTAACTTAAAATAATTTAGTAAATCCAAGGAATCATGCTTGATTTTTTTTTCAGTGTACCGTTAGTTTGCCATAAGCGAATGATGCGGAAAAGAAAGCCCCGCCCCCCTACTAAATATTTATTTCAGTTGGAAGTACATCAACATACTGAGATTAAAAATCTCGCCAACTTCTGATTTACATGGACGTTAAGTACATTGAACTATGCGCATTAAGTTAAATCAACTTAAAAGTTGCAACGAGTTTACTCATGTTTTTAAGTAAAGCAACTAATCGCTTTTTACAGTGTAGTAGGTGAATAAGGTTGAGATGTGCATGATGGGACTGTTTGCTGGCGCCGTAAGCATGATGTTTTTTGTTGTAGAATAACATATTTAGCCCATATTACACTATTGATATGGGAGTCTGTGATCAATTGAGAGGTTAATCTCATGAAACCGGTTAAGATCATAATATATAATATAATATAGTGGAGCAAATGCTTTCTTTTTTTTTTTTACATTTCTGAATTTTTTTATTAAAGTTTAAATGGTTTTAAATAACTTCAAAAGGGAAATCTTTACAAATTATGGAAGAAAAATAAAAACATAAAGAAAAATGTATTCTGGTAAATGTCTTTTTTTTCTTCTTCTTATGACTTTTGAGGGGTCTGTTTTATACTGACTAATACAGCTTTATTTATGCTTTATGCAAATTAAACGAGACAAATGACAGAAAGAGAAAAATGTATAATATAAAAAAATTAAATTAACAGTATATATATATATATATATATATATATATATATATGGAAGAAAAATAAACAAAATAATTTTTTAATCAGTTCTTTTATGATTCCGAGGTGAAATATGGTCTGTTTTTAATGTCATTTATTTTGTTTGTTTTCCTTGTTTGTTAATTATTTTAAATGACTTTATAGTTTTTTGACTGATGTTAAACAATATATATAATACAATATAAAAATAATAATATAATATAATATAAAATAACAAATTAACAATATTAAGATACATACACAAGGAATAAAAATAAAACATGAACGTCACAAAAAAAAGATGTTTTTTATCTTATGATTTTGGGGAGAAATACGATCATTTGTTGTTTCAGATTTCTCATAAAAGACTGTGTAATTGAACTCGACTCGTACTTGTTCCTTATTATTAATCAAAATATGGATCGAAAATTGTGCCGCGTTTGAGAAACATCACAGAGTTTGTCATCCCGCCATAAAAGCCATCCTGCATATGTAAACGTGGACGCACACAGCAGTGTATGAACGTCATTATCCACCAGCATCAATCCCATCAGCCTCCCCACCACACGCTCCAATGCAATATCAAACACAAGTGGTTCTTCGAAAAGTGCCGCATAGTGGAAAAAAAAATGCTCAGTGAGACACTTTCAAATTCTGCTGAAAGAGCAGAAACACGGCAAAAAAAACTAGTCGAAAACCTCCAGTTAAAACCCATTTGAGATGCATCGATACACTTATTACAGTGTTGGGTGGAAAAAGTAATATGTTACAATCTCAAGTAACTGTTACTCATTAAATGTAGACATACAGTCATTTTCTTTTCTTTTTTTTTTTCTTTTTTTAAAGTAACTGTAAATTAGTGAATGTAATAATAAAGTAATTTGTTTTCAAAAAGTAACTGATATTTAGTAAATGTATTAATAAATTAACTTTTCAAAAAACTGTAACTAAGCAAATGTAGTAAAGTAACTTTAAAAAAAGTAACTGTTACTCATTAAATGTAGTAAAGTAACTTTTTTGAAAAAAGTAACTCTTTAAGAGTAACTGTTACTTATTAAACATAGTAATGAAACTTTTTTTAAAAAAATAACTGTTACTTTAAAGTTTCATTACTATGTTTAATAAGTAACAGTTACTTAGCATATGTGGTAAAAAAGTTACTTTCAAAAAGTAGTTTTTTTTTAAAAAAGCAACTGTTACTTTTTAAAAAGAAAATACTTTATTACATTTTAAAAAGTAACTGAAATTGAGTAAAATGTATTAATAATGGTTACTTAGTAACTGTAAAGTCATTATTTTCAAAAAAGCAACTGTTACTCATTAAATGTAGTAAAGTAACTTTTCAAAAAAGTAACTGTTACTCATTAAATGTAGTAAAGTAACTTTTCAAAAAAGTAACTGTTACTCATTAAATGTAGTAAAGTAACTTTTCAAAAAAGTAACTGTTACT
>CAIGQQ010030896.1:19852-30811 GCA_903798035.1 Danio albolineatus | reverse complement strand
TAATATTTGTGTGTGTACTGTGTATATTTTATTATGAATATATAAATACACACATGCATAATGTTGGTTAATATTTAGACATATAAAAAATATATGTGTATGATACAAATTTTACATTTGAATATGATGTAACTACTTTGATGTAACTTTTTTATATATAGTTTTGGCTTCTATGAATGTGTTTATCACATATACACAAGAAATATATATAACACACACACATTATGTCAAAACAAACTTTTATTTTGGATGTGATTATTTACGATTAATTTTTGGACAGCCCTAATATATATGTCAACCTTGCCACAAAAAGTTGTCATCAAAATTGCAAAACCCTTATAATATGCTTTGTGTATCCTTGTATTTTACAGTGCTGTGTATATTTGTTTTGGAAAATGTAAACGGATGTTTCAATATAATGTTAACGTATACCTTTTCTGTGCGTTTATTTTGAGTTTTTACTGCAAATGTCACATCCATAACGCTGGAATTGCTTATATATATATTGTTGTATGTATATAAATATACACCGATTGTTCCTGAAAAGTTTAACTCCAACTTGACTCAACACACCTACCTAGTAACCTTGTAGAGCTTGATTGCCTGGCTCAGGTGTGTCTGATTGGTTTTGGAGCTAAACTATGCAGGACACTGGCCCTCCAGGACTGAGTGTGGGCACCTCTGTTTTAGATCATTTAATGGCCTGCCTAAACCAGTTTGTTGTTTTAGATGTTTCACTCAGCTGACACTTAAATTGTCTGTTTTTCCAAGATTGATGTAAGAGGCAGGTGAATACGTGGAGTCATTTGTGCCTCCTGTGTAATGTAAATGTAAAGGGGCATTGGCCTTGAACATTTGTGTAGGCCTTGAACATTTGTGTAGTTTCCACACATTTATTTAGAGCAGTGTTAGCACGTACATGTTGGCTCACAGTATTTGTTTCCTTCCTACAAAGCTTTCAATATCATGTTTCAAGCTGCAGTGGGTTGTGTGCATTTATAATCAGGTGCTCAAACATAGGTACACACTCATACCCTGCTGTTACAAAACAGGTAATTTATATGGCAAGGAATAAGATCTCTGTTCATCCATTTCAAGGACTTATAAAATGCATGTGTGTGCGCGTGTACATGCACAGTCATTGTTTTCGTGTCTGCAGGAGCACTCACTGTTCAAGCTGCCTGACATTTTGTGTCCCTGCCCCCTCATGTTCAGCACAACAGAATATTAAAGAGATCTTTTTTCTTTCTCACACATGCACACCCACCTGCTGTGTGCTCGGCTTACAAGAGTGACTGTTAGTTGTAGAGCCAGTTTTGAAAACCACAGAATCAGTGCCTAATTAATAAAATATTGGGAAGAGGTAATACTTTTGCACTTCTGTGCATTGTTTTATATATGACATGCAGTATGCTGCTTGTTGTTGTTCTTTCTGGTGATATGTAAAGTTTCCTTTTATTTTTTTTCTGTGTTTTTGCCAGACATTACTGTCTTTTTGTTCCATTTAAATGGAATAAACAGCCATAAATTTCACAGTGATGATGTTTTGCCTAGTAAATAAAACGCTTTATTAAATGAAAACATTTTGATTTCGTAACCTTACCAAATTTGGCATAATATTAAGTTGCTGCAAAAAACTTTTTTCTTTAGAGTTAATTTAAATTTAAACATCATGCTACTTGCAAACAGTATTGATGATTAAAATATATCAATGATTGAGATTAATACAATTAAAATGAAAATAATGGTTCATAGCTCATAAATAAATTAATCTTAAGATGAAATGTGTTGAGCACACTAGAACACCACTAGATAAAAATATATATATATATATATATATATATATATATATATATTTGTAAAGGTGTCTCTAGTCACTTATTAATAATGGCTAAATTTGTGATCATCACAAATGCAGCTGTCACTGCTCGAGACCTTAATCTGTAAAGACATCCGTGCATCATTATTTCTGTTCTTATTAACTCAATTTGTATATTTCAGTGTATACAGTTAGGACAGGTCAGGCTACCCATCATCATGTCCATTCAAGAGTGTCGAGAGAGCCCAACGCTGGAGGGTGAGGAAGGCAGAGGGATGGAGAGAGAATCGGACAGAGACAGTGCGGTAGACAGTGCTCTATCTTCAGAGGTATCAGATGGAGGGAGAACTGAAGAAAAAGAGGAAGGGATTGGGCTTTACCTCTCAGGAAAAAAGTGTGTGTGTGTGTGTGTGTTTTTTAGTATACTGTACATAAGGCTGACTTGAACAATTATTGCTTTTGTAGATGATGTCAAGTGACAACCTAAATCTGCATACTATAACATGCCAATTGCATTTTTTCATCTGCAGGTGTGATCTGATGCATAATCATTTAGGGATTTCTGATCAGTCTGCACTTTCATCTGCCTCGTTAAATGAAGAGCAGTTTGAGGATTATGGAGAAGGTGAGGATGGAGACTGTACTACAAGTAGCCCCTGTCCAGATGATGAGACTCGCATTAATGGATGCTCAGATCTGGGGTCTTCAGTTTCCTCCAGGTAAATGTTTTTATGTGTGTTTTCTCAAATTCTTCTTTTTGTTCTGTCTCTGACTGTCCTCTAAGCCTGTTTTCAGAGAGATTTACTTTAAAATGAAAAGATGATCCTTTTATAAATCCACTTCATTACGCAGGATGCCTGTTAGTTGATAGAACTCTCTGACTGTGGGAAACCTTTTCACTCAGAAGGACACAGCATTATGATGACAAAATACCCAAATGCAAGATCTGTTCAAAGATTACACATGTGGGTGCAGTGAAGTACAGTACCTTTTTTATTAATATGGCACAGGGTACACGTTCCATATGTTTTGTTAAAATCCAGTTTAATTATTGTAAATGTTGACCTGTTTCCAACCATCTTTTCGTATTAATTCTGTTTTTAATTTTTTTTTTAATGGAAACATTTTACCTTTGCTGCCTGGTCAGCTATTTTGTCTATTTTTATTTAAGATATAAATGAAAAGATGCTTGTGTGAAGTTTAAATCAAAGGGAACAGTGGTCTATTTGATATTCAAATCATATCCCTGAAGTGAAATGTTGAATTTTTCTTTTCTTAAATGTGTATACAGTGCATCCGGAAAGTATTCGTAGCGCTTCACTTTTTCCACATTATTATGTTACAGCCTTATTCCAAAATAGATTAAATTTATTTATTTCCTCAAAATTCTACACACAATACCCAATAATGACAATGTGAAAATATTTTTTTTTAATTGTTGCAAATTTATTAAAAATAAAAAACCTGAAAAATTACATGTACATAAGTATTCACAGCCTTTGCTCAATACTTTGTTGATGTGCCTCTGGCAGCAATTACAGCTCCAAGTCTTTTTGAAAATGATGTCTCAAGCTTGGCACACCTGTCTTTGGGAATTTTTGCCCATTTCTCTTTGCAGTACCTCTCAAGCTCTATCGGGTTGTATGGGAAGCGACGGTGTACAGCCATGTTCAGATCTCTCCAGAGATGTTCAATTGGATTTAGGTCTAGGCTCTGGCTGGGCCACTAAAGGACATTTACCGAGTTGTCGTGAAGCCACTCCACTGATATTTTGGCTGTGTGCTTTGGGTCATTGTCCTGCTGGAAGATGAACCGTCGCCCCAGTCTGAGGTCAAGCACACTCTGTAGCAGTTTTTCATCAGGAAGTCTGTGTACATTGGTGCATTCATCTTTCCCTCTATCCTGACTAGTCTTCCAGTTTGTGCCACCAACATGCATGGATGGTATTAGCCTGGTCATGAGCGGTGCCTGGTTTTCTACAAACCTAATGCCTGGCATTCACTCCAAAGAGAGTCCTTTGTATGCCTTTTGGCAAATTCCAGGCTTCTGTCTGGCCAGTCTACCATGATTGGTGGATTGCTGCACAGATGGTTGTCCTTCTGTAAGGTTCTCCTCTCTCCACAGAAGAACGCTAGAGTTCAGACAGAGTGACCATCGGGTTATTGATCACCTTCCTGACTGAAGGCCCTTTTTCCCTGATCACTCACCATAGATGGCCGGCCAGCTCCAGGAAGAGTCCTGGTGGCTCCAAACATCTTCCACTAAGGACGATGGAGGCCACTGTGCTCATTGAAACTTTCAGAGCAGCAGAAAAGTTTCTGTACCTTTCCGAGCCTTATACCTTGAGACAATCCTGTCTTGGAGGTCTACAGACAAATCCTTTATCTTCATGCTTTGTTCATGCTTCGCTTGTGCTTTGACATGCACTGTCACCCATTTTGGAATAAGGCTGTAACATAAAAAAAAAATGTTGAAAAAGTGAAGCACTATGAATACTTTCCGGATGCACTGTATTTGTGTAGCATTACAAGTAACTACTTGTAATACAACTCACAATGAAATTGATTATGTACTGTATGAAAGTGGCAGCGTTTTTGTAAGTGCTTAAATTGATTGTGTACATATCTAAATATTTTTCTATTCAAATATTATATAAGTTCTAAATATTAAATTCATTTAAAATCTATTAAAATAAAAGGCAAAAAGAACCGCCGAGACGTGTATGAATCTGCCTGACGCTTCTGTGATGAGTAGATTTGTTCAAAATTTGCTGACAAGAGGTTCTCGCTTCTAGTTTTAATTTTAGTAACTATTGTATGGTGTGTTTCTTACAGATGCACATATTTTTACTGAATGTTTAGAAATGCATGTTTGATACGCCATATATGTTTGACCTTATTCTTTCTCTCTTTCTTTTTCTTTTTTCTTTCTTTCTTTCCTTCCTTCCACCCACCAGTGCTGGTCAAACTCCTCGAAAGATCCACCATGTGGATGACCAAATGGAGGTGTTTTGCTCTCAGTGTTGTAAGAGGGTCAGTCTGCTCAGTGACCTGGAGAACAGGCTGAAAAATCTCAAAACCAGCAGGTACAAATACTGAACATCTCTTATGGAGTATACAGTTATAAAATTGTTTTGCGTTTAGAGTGGTTTGTCATATGCTGTGTATAAGGCATTGGTTGTGCACAAAGTTATCTCTGAGCTGGGCCCCTTTCTGTACTGATCTTAGGGTCACCTGCTTTTGTACCATTTTGTATTGTATGTCATTTGAAATCAAAAGGTGATCTGGCTTTTTCTGTGGTTGGCCCCAAGTCTTGGAAAAGTCTCCCCATATCTTGCAGGATCTGCTCTATTACTGCTCTAGTTTTAATTGGACAAACATTATTTTTACTCTTTAGCTGTGTGTGTGTGTGTGTGTTTTTTTTAATTTTTTTTTTTTTAGTAAGTCCGCTTGTACATTGAACAGCAAATTGGACCAGTTTATATTGTGTTAAAATGTGCTTTATAATTGAGTGATGTTGTAACTACTTTAAAGACTTTTCTAGTTTCTCTTTAGAAATGTAAAATGAGTGCCCTCATACAGCTGGGAAATACACTTTATCCTCCTGCAATTCACATTAGAGGCACACTTGGATTACATGCAATTATTTATTTGTTCTTCAAGGTGTTCCTTAGAGAGTTCAGGTGAGGATAAGAGAACACCACTAATATAGAGGGGCTTTGAGATCTTGCTGCAGTCTCTCTGCACCTCTAACGATTTGCTCCCTTTTCCCTAGATCCTGTAGCCAACCACTTTTAGAGCCCATTATTATTATTATTATTTTTTTATTAGCTTAATTAGAGTACTGGAAGTGAGCTACACACACATCCACATGCTAATCTGTCTCTATGCATTCTTTATTTTGTCATCTCTCTGTGTCTGCATCTTTCTACGTCTTTTCTCCTTTTCTGCATCTGTCTGCATCTACATCCGCACATGAACAAACAGGCATGCTTTGGATACTGATTATTTGTAGAGAATCAGGGGATTCAACCAGATCTTCTTCTTTCTTTTCTTCATCCCTGCTGGTTTCCAAGATTCAGTGAGTTTACTTTTACATTTTGTTCACATATTTAATTAACCTGTCAAATCTTAGCCTAAGGAAAGTCAGACAGGAGGTAGAAGAGGAGGAAGGAGAAAATGATAGGATGAGCTGTGGAATAGAATGGAGGAATGAAAGCTAAATGCACTGTCAGCAGACTGCTTAAAGAAATGCCTCGTTCTGTTACTGCTTTGAAAAAAAGCAGTGCCATCAATAACTGTGTGTGTGTGTGCACATAGAGACATTTTTGTGTGTATGTGCATGTGCGTGTGTGTGTGAATTTTAGCGTGCACTTTTCTGAGGAAAAATCTTAGAGTTTGAATCCTGATTGGAAAGTACATTACACCAAGTGTATTAGGGCTGCATGATATTAGAAAAATCTGACATTGCAATTATATAATGCAATATGAATATAATTTTTAATAGCTCCATTTGGAAAGATTTCGTTCATTTAGATCGACTGGGGGATGATCAAGTCTTTTTCTATGCAGTGCGTTTGCATAAAATACAATAAGTTACAAGCATATAAATGCAACAGAGCAAAAATAAAAGATAAATAAACAGTGCTTTATGGTTTTCTGGGGAGTCAACAGAAATTAAATAATTATTTTGTATTATGATTACATTAGCGGCGCCATGGTGGCGTAGTGAGTAGCACGTTCGCCTCACAGCAGGTTGCTGGTTCGAGCCTCCACTAGGTAAGTTAGCATTTCTGTGTGGAGTTTGCATGTTCTCCCCGTGGTTGCGTGGGTTTCATCCGGGTGCTCCGGTTTCCCCCACAAGTCCAAAGGCATGTGGTATAGGTGAATTGGGTAGGCTAAATTGTCCATAGTGTATGAGTGTGTGTGTGTGTGGATGTTTCCCAGAGATAGGTTGCGGCTGGCCGGGCATCGGCTGCGTAAAACAAAATGCTGGATAAGTTGGCGATTCATTGCGCTGTGGCGACCCCAGATTTAAAAAATCAATAAATTAATAACTAAACTGACATTTTCAATTTACTATAACCTTCTATGTGAAGCTGCTTTGACACAATCTACGTTGTAAAAGTGCTATACAAATAAAGGTGAATTGAATTGAATTAATAAAGGACTAAGCCGAAAAGAAATATGAATGAATGATTACAGTAAAAACTCTACATACAGTATAGCTAGGAGACTACACAAAAGCCTTAACATTTATTATGATGCTGTGTTTGTGTGTGTGTTTCACTGCTGTGCACTTTTTTCAGCATCATGGCAAAGTTGTTGTTTTTTTCTAAACTAAATCTTTTCTAAAATGTTCACATTTCCTAAAATAGCCATTTTTGACCATGAAGACCACAAGTGTGTGTGTGTGTGTGTGTGTGTGTGTGTGTGTGTGTGTGTGTGTTTGTGTGTGTGTGTTTTACACACCATTTAGCATGCTTGAATCCTGGTCTAAATTTGTATTCACATACCAAATGCCACCGAAGTCAATGGGTTTAAGACCATTCAAATGATTCTGTAATTTTTCAAAATTGAAGAAAAATAAATAAATAAATACATTTCCAGGTTAAAATTACCAAATTTTACCAGAGGGTTAGAAACAAAAATAAAAGTTCCCTAATAATTACATTTTTTAAATATATCTTTATTGTGAATTGTTCAAATATAATTGTTTTTATGAATAGCAAATTGACAGACTTGGGTTTAATCAGTGTGACCGTTTATTTGTCTTTCTCTTGTTTATTTTCCAGCCCAAACAGAAAGATCTCCAGCACTGCATTTGGGAGGTAGGTCACTCCGTGTTGCTCTGCTCAGTGTTTGTTTGTGTAGTATGTGTTACTGTGTTAATCATTACTGTGCTAGTTTTAGTGAAATTTTGCCAGCTTTCAAATCTTTTTTTGCTGCTTCAACTGATCATCTTCTGTGGTTTTGTAAATGTTTTATGAAGCTGTAGATTCATGAAATCAATAATACGCTGGGGTTTTAAATCATTAATCACAAATTGAAGAGAAGCAGAGAACAGAACATGAACACGTCAAATCTAATCTATTAACATCATTTTTTTTTTGACAACAGTGTTAGATGAACCAAATCTTACTGGGGAGTAGAAACATATAATTGTTTACGCAAGTAGAAGTGGTGTAGATCAGACTCTATGAAAAGTACTGGCAGCTCATTACTCTGTTTTTGTTCTATACAGTAATTTACATAATCAACTTAGACAATATATTATTTTAAAACAACAAAAATGGTTAATAAAACTCACTGTTAACTTCAGAGTTTAATTTCCAAGGTTAAAGAGATTAAGATCCCATGACTGGGAAAAAAAACAAAAAACAACAACATTCATGTCCCTTTGGAAATCATCATTCTCTAGCTATTAATCACAGTGAGAAGATACCTCTGCTGAACTGTGAATATGAGAGATTGAGAAAGCAAAGCCACTGACAGAGCTTGATGTGTGTAATTTGGGTAATGCATTTTCATGCATGAATTCAGTGCTTTAACGAGAATTAGATAAATGAAACAAAGTGACAATAAGATCTGCAGACATGTTACGTGAATGTATATATGCATGCATTTAAGATTATGGCAGAAAGCGGGTGGATTTTCAAATATCTCCAACCAGGAATCGGCTACAAATCAGCTGATTAACTTCACATGCTCCTTTCGGCCAATGGGCAGATCTGGCCAGGATGCCGGGGTTAAAGCCCTACTCTTTTTCGAAGAACATCCTGGGATTTTTAACAACCACAGAGAGTCAGAACCTCGGTTTATTGTCTCATCCGAAAGACGGTGCTCATTAAGCAGTATAGAGTCTCCTTCACTATACTGGGGCGTTAGGACCCACACAGACCACGGGGTGAGTGCCCCCTATTGACCTCACGAACACCACTTCCGGCAGCAACCTAGCTTTTCCATGTGGTCTCTCATCCAGGTACTGACCGTGCACAGCCCTGCTTAGCTTCAGTGGGCAACCATGTGAGAGTTGCAGAGAGCTAGCTGCTGGTAACATATTTAAATTTTTATACTTAACGCAATAGTTGACCCTGTAATGTATGGCCATACACCCAAAGTACTTCACAATCATGTAAGCGGGTCTCTCCACACCACCATCGTTGTGCAACATCTACTTAGATCCTGCTATGGCAGCCACAGTGCGCTCATCACACACCAGGTGAAGGTGGAGTGGAGAGACAATGATAGAGCCAATTCAATGGACTGGGATGATGGGTAAAGAATTTGGTTACTCCTCTACTCTTTAGAAATTAGCATCTCATCTGAAAGACTGTGCCCCTTCACTATACTGGGGCAGCAGGACTCACAGTGTCCGCAGGTTGAGCACATTCTGCTGGCCTCACCCATGTGCTCTCCCATCCAGGAGTAGTAGTAACCACTACTAGTAGTAACTAGTAGTAACCAGGCTCAGCCCTGCTTAGCTTCTGCTTTAGCTTGAGTACCGGTCTTAGGTTGCAGGGTGATATAGCTGTTTATTTGTCATCATTTTCTCACCCATGCTTGTTTGAATTCGTTTTGTAGTGGCTATTTCTTTAAGGAGGCTCTCTGTGGTCAAAAAGACACATTCTTACCCAAAGTGTCTTAAAGTTTTATTCTTTGCAAAGAAGGTCAGACAGTCATACAGCAACGCAGGTTTCTGCAGAGTGTGAGACACCAAAACAGAGTGTGTTCTCTTTTTATCTAGTCTGCTAAGCTCACAAGGTCATGAATGACATACAGAATGAATCACAGTCACATCAACGCACACTTTTAACCTTTGATTGTCTATATTTCAGTCTTAACTACCACCTGAACATATAGCTTGTGAAATGAAACCATGAAATGTAACCAGATCTTGTCTGGTGATAAACAGATTTTAAAGTGATCACACATAGCTTAATGTAAACAGTACATCCATGGAAGAATTAAAGAACATTCCCTTATAATGTATATAAATTAATTTCCACCACAGTTTGTTCTGTTGAACACAAAGGAGAATATTTTAAAGAAAGCTGGAAATCTGTAACCTTTGACTTCTGCAGTATTTGTTTTTCCTACTATGGAAGTCAATGTTTGCAGGTTTTAAACTTTCTTCAAAATATATATTATTTTGTATTTGGTGTGAGAGTACTGTAAATAGTGAGGCCATTTTCTCTTTAAAGACATGTCATTTATTCACCCTTGACTTGTTTTTGAGTTTTTTTTTTTCTCATTTTGAAGAATGTTGTAAAGCTGTAACCAGTGACTTCCAAAGTATTTGTTTTTCATAGTTTATCAATTTAGAATGAACTAACATGAAAAGGTTAAAAGATTAAATAGAAAAATGTTAGAATCATCCCCAGTCTCCCCCTATGGCTCTCAGAAATGCGTGCAAGTGGGACAAGAGCATAGTGTCTATGTCTGCGCATGTGTCTTGCTGTTTGGCTCTGTGTGGGTGGGTGGACCGTATCAGACACTGCACCACGATGCCTCTACTGGCAAGTTCTTTCTCTCACTCATCACTGCAGTGCACCTAAAGCATATGTGTTGGAAAGAACAAAAAGGTGGTCTGCAACAGGGGTGCAGCATGGGTAACACAGTTGGCAGGAATTAATGCTGCAGTGTAGTTCAATCCAGCCATAGGAGGGAGCAGAGAGGTAAGTGGGAAGTTCCTCTTGCATAATATAGCTGTCAGGATGGGATGTGAATACTGAGGGTGCACAAAATGAACTGGTGCGGTGTAGAATAAAATAAAATATAACAACCATGTAATGTTTTATTGAGAAGCATGATATTAATGATTAAATTATTCTTGTCTTGTTTTGTGTGCATGCGTGAATGTGTGTCCAACAGGAAGCTGCTTTACAATAGTAACATCAGCAGTAGTAATGGCAGCACAGAAGATTTGTTTCATGATAGCATTGACTCCTGTGAACTAGACATTACAGAGAAGGTAAGTTCCAATCACAACATGCTTTGTTTTTATTTTGTGTATGTATACACACACAAAATAAAAACAAGCATGTTATTATATGTCTTATATATATATGTGTGTGTGTGTGTATATATATGTCAAGTTCTTTCTCTCACTCATCACTGCAGTGCACCTAAAGCATATGT
>CAIGQQ010030895.1:19851-30809 GCA_903798035.1 Danio albolineatus | reverse complement strand
TAATATTTGTGTGTGTACTGTGTATATTTTATTATGAATATATAAATACACACATGCATAATGTTGGTTAATATTTAGACATATAAAAAATATATGTGTATGATACAAATTTTACATTTGAATATGATGTAACTACTTTGATGTAACTTTTTTATATATAGTTTTGGCTTCTATGAATGTGTTTATCACATATACACAAGAAATATATATAACACACACACATTATGTCAAAACAAACTTTTATTTTGGATGTGATTATTTACGATTAATTTTTGGACAGCCCTAATATATATGTCAACCTTGCCACAAAAAGTTGTCATCAAAATTGCAAAACCCTTATAATATGCTTTGTGTATCCTTGTATTTTACAGTGCTGTGTATATTTGTTTTGGAAAATGTAAACGGATGTTTCAATATAATGTTAACGTATACCTTTTCTGTGCGTTTATTTTGAGTTTTTACTGCAAATGTCACATCCATAACGCTGGAATTGCTTATATATATATTGTTGTATGTATATAAATATACACCGATTGTTCCTGAAAAGTTTAACTCCAACTTGACTCAACACACCTACCTAGTAACCTTGTAGAGCTTGATTGCCTGGCTCAGGTGTGTCTGATTGGTTTTGGAGCTAAACTATGCAGGACACTGGCCCTCCAGGACTGAGTGTGGGCACCTCTGTTTTAGATCATTTAATGGCCTGCCTAAACCAGTTTGTTGTTTTAGATGTTTCACTCAGCTGACACTTAAATTGTCTGTTTTTCCAAGATTGATGTAAGAGGCAGGTGAATACGTGGAGTCATTTGTGCCTCCTGTGTAATGTAAATGTAAAGGGGCATTGGCCTTGAACATTTGTGTAGGCCTTGAACATTTGTGTAGTTTCCACACATTTATTTAGAGCAGTGTTAGCACGTACATGTTGGCTCACAGTATTTGTTTCCTTCCTACAAAGCTTTCAATATCATGTTTCAAGCTGCAGTGGGTTGTGTGCATTTATAATCAGGTGCTCAAACATAGGTACACACTCATACCCTGCTGTTACAAAACAGGTAATTTATATGGCAAGGAATAAGATCTCTGTTCATCCATTTCAAGGACTTATAAAATGCATGTGTGTGCGCGTGTACATGCACAGTCATTGTTTTCGTGTCTGCAGGAGCACTCACTGTTCAAGCTGCCTGACATTTTGTGTCCCTGCCCCCTCATGTTCAGCACAACAGAATATTAAAGAGATCTTTTTTCTTTCTCACACATGCACACCCACCTGCTGTGTGCTCGGCTTACAAGAGTGACTGTTAGTTGTAGAGCCAGTTTTGAAAACCACAGAATCAGTGCCTAATTAATAAAATATTGGGAAGAGGTAATACTTTTGCACTTCTGTGCATTGTTTTATATATGACATGCAGTATGCTGCTTGTTGTTGTTCTTTCTGGTGATATGTAAAGTTTCCTTTTATTTTTTTTCTGTGTTTTTGCCAGACATTACTGTCTTTTTGTTCCATTTAAATGGAATAAACAGCCATAAATTTCACAGTGATGATGTTTTGCCTAGTAAATAAAACGCTTTATTAAATGAAAACATTTTGATTTCGTAACCTTACCAAATTTGGCATAATATTAAGTTGCTGCAAAAAACTTTTTTCTTTAGAGTTAATTTAAATTTAAACATCATGCTACTTGCAAACAGTATTGATGATTAAAATATATCAATGATTGAGATTAATACAATTAAAATGAAAATAATGGTTCATAGCTCATAAATAAATTAATCTTAAGATGAAATGTGTTGAGCACACTAGAACACCACTAGATAAAAATATATATATATATATATATATATATATATATATATATTTGTAAAGGTGTCTCTAGTCACTTATTAATAATGGCTAAATTTGTGATCATCACAAATGCAGCTGTCACTGCTCGAGACCTTAATCTGTAAAGACATCCGTGCATCATTATTTCTGTTCTTATTAACTCAATTTGTATATTTCAGTGTATACAGTTAGGACAGGTCAGGCTACCCATCATCATGTCCATTCAAGAGTGTCGAGAGAGCCCAACGCTGGAGGGTGAGGAAGGCAGAGGGATGGAGAGAGAATCGGACAGAGACAGTGCGGTAGACAGTGCTCTATCTTCAGAGGTATCAGATGGAGGGAGAACTGAAGAAAAAGAGGAAGGGATTGGGCTTTACCTCTCAGGAAAAAAGTGTGTGTGTGTGTGTGTGTTTTTTAGTATACTGTACATAAGGCTGACTTGAACAATTATTGCTTTTGTAGATGATGTCAAGTGACAACCTAAATCTGCATACTATAACATGCCAATTGCATTTTTTCATCTGCAGGTGTGATCTGATGCATAATCATTTAGGGATTTCTGATCAGTCTGCACTTTCATCTGCCTCGTTAAATGAAGAGCAGTTTGAGGATTATGGAGAAGGTGAGGATGGAGACTGTACTACAAGTAGCCCCTGTCCAGATGATGAGACTCGCATTAATGGATGCTCAGATCTGGGGTCTTCAGTTTCCTCCAGGTAAATGTTTTTATGTGTGTTTTCTCAAATTCTTCTTTTTGTTCTGTCTCTGACTGTCCTCTAAGCCTGTTTTCAGAGAGATTTACTTTAAAATGAAAAGATGATCCTTTTATAAATCCACTTCATTACGCAGGATGCCTGTTAGTTGATAGAACTCTCTGACTGTGGGAAACCTTTTCACTCAGAAGGACACAGCATTATGATGACAAAATACCCAAATGCAAGATCTGTTCAAAGATTACACATGTGGGTGCAGTGAAGTACAGTACCTTTTTTATTAATATGGCACAGGGTACACGTTCCATATGTTTTGTTAAAATCCAGTTTAATTATTGTAAATGTTGACCTGTTTCCAACCATCTTTTCGTATTAATTCTGTTTTTAATTTTTTTTTTAATGGAAACATTTTACCTTTGCTGCCTGGTCAGCTATTTTGTCTATTTTTATTTAAGATATAAATGAAAAGATGCTTGTGTGAAGTTTAAATCAAAGGGAACAGTGGTCTATTTGATATTCAAATCATATCCCTGAAGTGAAATGTTGAATTTTTCTTTTCTTAAATGTGTATACAGTGCATCCGGAAAGTATTCGTAGCGCTTCACTTTTTCCACATTATTATGTTACAGCCTTATTCCAAAATAGATTAAATTTATTTATTTCCTCAAAATTCTACACACAATACCCAATAATGACAATGTGAAAATATTTTTTTTTAATTGTTGCAAATTTATTAAAAATAAAAAACCTGAAAAATTACATGTACATAAGTATTCACAGCCTTTGCTCAATACTTTGTTGATGTGCCTCTGGCAGCAATTACAGCTCCAAGTCTTTTTGAAAATGATGTCTCAAGCTTGGCACACCTGTCTTTGGGAATTTTTGCCCATTTCTCTTTGCAGTACCTCTCAAGCTCTATCGGGTTGTATGGGAAGCGACGGTGTACAGCCATGTTCAGATCTCTCCAGAGATGTTCAATTGGATTTAGGTCTAGGCTCTGGCTGGGCCACTAAAGGACATTTACCGAGTTGTCGTGAAGCCACTCCACTGATATTTTGGCTGTGTGCTTTGGGTCATTGTCCTGCTGGAAGATGAACCGTCGCCCCAGTCTGAGGTCAAGCACACTCTGTAGCAGTTTTTCATCAGGAAGTCTGTGTACATTGGTGCATTCATCTTTCCCTCTATCCTGACTAGTCTTCCAGTTTGTGCCACCAACATGCATGGATGGTATTAGCCTGGTCATGAGCGGTGCCTGGTTTTCTACAAACCTAATGCCTGGCATTCACTCCAAAGAGAGTCCTTTGTATGCCTTTTGGCAAATTCCAGGCTTCTGTCTGGCCAGTCTACCATGATTGGTGGATTGCTGCACAGATGGTTGTCCTTCTGTAAGGTTCTCCTCTCTCCACAGAAGAACGCTAGAGTTCAGACAGAGTGACCATCGGGTTATTGATCACCTTCCTGACTGAAGGCCCTTTTTCCCTGATCACTCACCATAGATGGCCGGCCAGCTCCAGGAAGAGTCCTGGTGGCTCCAAACATCTTCCACTAAGGACGATGGAGGCCACTGTGCTCATTGAAACTTTCAGAGCAGCAGAAAAGTTTCTGTACCTTTCCGAGCCTTATACCTTGAGACAATCCTGTCTTGGAGGTCTACAGACAAATCCTTTATCTTCATGCTTTGTTCATGCTTCGCTTGTGCTTTGACATGCACTGTCACCCATTTTGGAATAAGGCTGTAACATAAAAAAAAAATGTTGAAAAAGTGAAGCACTATGAATACTTTCCGGATGCACTGTATTTGTGTAGCATTACAAGTAACTACTTGTAATACAACTCACAATGAAATTGATTATGTACTGTATGAAAGTGGCAGCGTTTTTGTAAGTGCTTAAATTGATTGTGTACATATCTAAATATTTTTCTATTCAAATATTATATAAGTTCTAAATATTAAATTCATTTAAAATCTATTAAAATAAAAGGCAAAAAGAACCGCCGAGACGTGTATGAATCTGCCTGACGCTTCTGTGATGAGTAGATTTGTTCAAAATTTGCTGACAAGAGGTTCTCGCTTCTAGTTTTAATTTTAGTAACTATTGTATGGTGTGTTTCTTACAGATGCACATATTTTTACTGAATGTTTAGAAATGCATGTTTGATACGCCATATATGTTTGACCTTATTCTTTCTCTCTTTCTTTTTCTTTTTTCTTTCTTTCTTTCCTTCCTTCCACCCACCAGTGCTGGTCAAACTCCTCGAAAGATCCACCATGTGGATGACCAAATGGAGGTGTTTTGCTCTCAGTGTTGTAAGAGGGTCAGTCTGCTCAGTGACCTGGAGAACAGGCTGAAAAATCTCAAAACCAGCAGGTACAAATACTGAACATCTCTTATGGAGTATACAGTTATAAAATTGTTTTGCGTTTAGAGTGGTTTGTCATATGCTGTGTATAAGGCATTGGTTGTGCACAAAGTTATCTCTGAGCTGGGCCCCTTTCTGTACTGATCTTAGGGTCACCTGCTTTTGTACCATTTTGTATTGTATGTCATTTGAAATCAAAAGGTGATCTGGCTTTTTCTGTGGTTGGCCCCAAGTCTTGGAAAAGTCTCCCCATATCTTGCAGGATCTGCTCTATTACTGCTCTAGTTTTAATTGGACAAACATTATTTTTACTCTTTAGCTGTGTGTGTGTGTGTGTGTTTTTTTTAATTTTTTTTTTTTAGTAAGTCCGCTTGTACATTGAACAGCAAATTGGACCAGTTTATATTGTGTTAAAATGTGCTTTATAATTGAGTGATGTTGTAACTACTTTAAAGACTTTTCTAGTTTCTCTTTAGAAATGTAAAATGAGTGCCCTCATACAGCTGGGAAATACACTTTATCCTCCTGCAATTCACATTAGAGGCACACTTGGATTACATGCAATTATTTATTTGTTCTTCAAGGTGTTCCTTAGAGAGTTCAGGTGAGGATAAGAGAACACCACTAATATAGAGGGGCTTTGAGATCTTGCTGCAGTCTCTCTGCACCTCTAACGATTTGCTCCCTTTTCCCTAGATCCTGTAGCCAACCACTTTTAGAGCCCATTATTATTATTATTATTTTTTTATTAGCTTAATTAGAGTACTGGAAGTGAGCTACACACACATCCACATGCTAATCTGTCTCTATGCATTCTTTATTTTGTCATCTCTCTGTGTCTGCATCTTTCTACGTCTTTTCTCCTTTTCTGCATCTGTCTGCATCTACATCCGCACATGAACAAACAGGCATGCTTTGGATACTGATTATTTGTAGAGAATCAGGGGATTCAACCAGATCTTCTTCTTTCTTTTCTTCATCCCTGCTGGTTTCCAAGATTCAGTGAGTTTACTTTTACATTTTGTTCACATATTTAATTAACCTGTCAAATCTTAGCCTAAGGAAAGTCAGACAGGAGGTAGAAGAGGAGGAAGGAGAAAATGATAGGATGAGCTGTGGAATAGAATGGAGGAATGAAAGCTAAATGCACTGTCAGCAGACTGCTTAAAGAAATGCCTCGTTCTGTTACTGCTTTGAAAAAAAGCAGTGCCATCAATAACTGTGTGTGTGTGTGCACATAGAGACATTTTTGTGTGTATGTGCATGTGCGTGTGTGTGTGAATTTTAGCGTGCACTTTTCTGAGGAAAAATCTTAGAGTTTGAATCCTGATTGGAAAGTACATTACACCAAGTGTATTAGGGCTGCATGATATTAGAAAAATCTGACATTGCAATTATATAATGCAATATGAATATAATTTTTAATAGCTCCATTTGGAAAGATTTCGTTCATTTAGATCGACTGGGGGATGATCAAGTCTTTTTCTATGCAGTGCGTTTGCATAAAATACAATAAGTTACAAGCATATAAATGCAACAGAGCAAAAATAAAAGATAAATAAACAGTGCTTTATGGTTTTCTGGGGAGTCAACAGAAATTAAATAATTATTTTGTATTATGATTACATTAGCGGCGCCATGGTGGCGTAGTGAGTAGCACGTTCGCCTCACAGCAGGTTGCTGGTTCGAGCCTCCACTAGGTAAGTTAGCATTTCTGTGTGGAGTTTGCATGTTCTCCCCGTGGTTGCGTGGGTTTCATCCGGGTGCTCCGGTTTCCCCCACAAGTCCAAAGGCATGTGGTATAGGTGAATTGGGTAGGCTAAATTGTCCATAGTGTATGAGTGTGTGTGTGTGTGGATGTTTCCCAGAGATAGGTTGCGGCTGGCCGGGCATCGGCTGCGTAAAACAAAATGCTGGATAAGTTGGCGATTCATTGCGCTGTGGCGACCCCAGATTTAAAAAATCAATAAATTAATAACTAAACTGACATTTTCAATTTACTATAACCTTCTATGTGAAGCTGCTTTGACACAATCTACGTTGTAAAAGTGCTATACAAATAAAGGTGAATTGAATTGAATTAATAAAGGACTAAGCCGAAAAGAAATATGAATGAATGATTACAGTAAAAACTCTACATACAGTATAGCTAGGAGACTACACAAAAGCCTTAACATTTATTATGATGCTGTGTTTGTGTGTGTGTTTCACTGCTGTGCACTTTTTTCAGCATCATGGCAAAGTTGTTGTTTTTTTCTAAACTAAATCTTTTCTAAAATGTTCACATTTCCTAAAATAGCCATTTTTGACCATGAAGACCACAAGTGTGTGTGTGTGTGTGTGTGTGTGTGTGTGTGTGTGTGTGTGTGTTTGTGTGTGTGTGTTTTACACACCATTTAGCATGCTTGAATCCTGGTCTAAATTTGTATTCACATACCAAATGCCACCGAAGTCAATGGGTTTAAGACCATTCAAATGATTCTGTAATTTTTCAAAATTGAAGAAAAATAAATAAATAAATACATTTCCAGGTTAAAATTACCAAATTTTACCAGAGGGTTAGAAACAAAAATAAAAGTTCCCTAATAATTACATTTTTTAAATATATCTTTATTGTGAATTGTTCAAATATAATTGTTTTTATGAATAGCAAATTGACAGACTTGGGTTTAATCAGTGTGACCGTTTATTTGTCTTTCTCTTGTTTATTTTCCAGCCCAAACAGAAAGATCTCCAGCACTGCATTTGGGAGGTAGGTCACTCCGTGTTGCTCTGCTCAGTGTTTGTTTGTGTAGTATGTGTTACTGTGTTAATCATTACTGTGCTAGTTTTAGTGAAATTTTGCCAGCTTTCAAATCTTTTTTTGCTGCTTCAACTGATCATCTTCTGTGGTTTTGTAAATGTTTTATGAAGCTGTAGATTCATGAAATCAATAATACGCTGGGGTTTTAAATCATTAATCACAAATTGAAGAGAAGCAGAGAACAGAACATGAACACGTCAAATCTAATCTATTAACATCATTTTTTTTTTGACAACAGTGTTAGATGAACCAAATCTTACTGGGGAGTAGAAACATATAATTGTTTACGCAAGTAGAAGTGGTGTAGATCAGACTCTATGAAAAGTACTGGCAGCTCATTACTCTGTTTTTGTTCTATACAGTAATTTACATAATCAACTTAGACAATATATTATTTTAAAACAACAAAAATGGTTAATAAAACTCACTGTTAACTTCAGAGTTTAATTTCCAAGGTTAAAGAGATTAAGATCCCATGACTGGGAAAAAAAACAAAAAACAACAACATTCATGTCCCTTTGGAAATCATCATTCTCTAGCTATTAATCACAGTGAGAAGATACCTCTGCTGAACTGTGAATATGAGAGATTGAGAAAGCAAAGCCACTGACAGAGCTTGATGTGTGTAATTTGGGTAATGCATTTTCATGCATGAATTCAGTGCTTTAACGAGAATTAGATAAATGAAACAAAGTGACAATAAGATCTGCAGACATGTTACGTGAATGTATATATGCATGCATTTAAGATTATGGCAGAAAGCGGGTGGATTTTCAAATATCTCCAACCAGGAATCGGCTACAAATCAGCTGATTAACTTCACATGCTCCTTTCGGCCAATGGGCAGATCTGGCCAGGATGCCGGGGTTAAAGCCCTACTCTTTTTCGAAGAACATCCTGGGATTTTTAACAACCACAGAGAGTCAGAACCTCGGTTTATTGTCTCATCCGAAAGACGGTGCTCATTAAGCAGTATAGAGTCTCCTTCACTATACTGGGGCGTTAGGACCCACACAGACCACGGGGTGAGTGCCCCCTATTGACCTCACGAACACCACTTCCGGCAGCAACCTAGCTTTTCCATGTGGTCTCTCATCCAGGTACTGACCGTGCACAGCCCTGCTTAGCTTCAGTGGGCAACCATGTGAGAGTTGCAGAGAGCTAGCTGCTGGTAACATATTTAAATTTTTATACTTAACGCAATAGTTGACCCTGTAATGTATGGCCATACACCCAAAGTACTTCACAATCATGTAAGCGGGTCTCTCCACACCACCATCGTTGTGCAACATCTACTTAGATCCTGCTATGGCAGCCACAGTGCGCTCATCACACACCAGGTGAAGGTGGAGTGGAGAGACAATGATAGAGCCAATTCAATGGACTGGGATGATGGGTAAAGAATTTGGTTACTCCTCTACTCTTTAGAAATTAGCATCTCATCTGAAAGACTGTGCCCCTTCACTATACTGGGGCAGCAGGACTCACAGTGTCCGCAGGTTGAGCACATTCTGCTGGCCTCACCCATGTGCTCTCCCATCCAGGAGTAGTAGTAACCACTACTAGTAGTAACTAGTAGTAACCAGGCTCAGCCCTGCTTAGCTTCTGCTTTAGCTTGAGTACCGGTCTTAGGTTGCAGGGTGATATAGCTGTTTATTTGTCATCATTTTCTCACCCATGCTTGTTTGAATTCGTTTTGTAGTGGCTATTTCTTTAAGGAGGCTCTCTGTGGTCAAAAAGACACATTCTTACCCAAAGTGTCTTAAAGTTTTATTCTTTGCAAAGAAGGTCAGACAGTCATACAGCAACGCAGGTTTCTGCAGAGTGTGAGACACCAAAACAGAGTGTGTTCTCTTTTTATCTAGTCTGCTAAGCTCACAAGGTCATGAATGACATACAGAATGAATCACAGTCACATCAACGCACACTTTTAACCTTTGATTGTCTATATTTCAGTCTTAACTACCACCTGAACATATAGCTTGTGAAATGAAACCATGAAATGTAACCAGATCTTGTCTGGTGATAAACAGATTTTAAAGTGATCACACATAGCTTAATGTAAACAGTACATCCATGGAAGAATTAAAGAACATTCCCTTATAATGTATATAAATTAATTTCCACCACAGTTTGTTCTGTTGAACACAAAGGAGAATATTTTAAAGAAAGCTGGAAATCTGTAACCTTTGACTTCTGCAGTATTTGTTTTTCCTACTATGGAAGTCAATGTTTGCAGGTTTTAAACTTTCTTCAAAATATATATTATTTTGTATTTGGTGTGAGAGTACTGTAAATAGTGAGGCCATTTTCTCTTTAAAGACATGTCATTTATTCACCCTTGACTTGTTTTTGAGTTTTTTTTTTTCTCATTTTGAAGAATGTTGTAAAGCTGTAACCAGTGACTTCCAAAGTATTTGTTTTTCATAGTTTATCAATTTAGAATGAACTAACATGAAAAGGTTAAAAGATTAAATAGAAAAATGTTAGAATCATCCCCAGTCTCCCCCTATGGCTCTCAGAAATGCGTGCAAGTGGGACAAGAGCATAGTGTCTATGTCTGCGCATGTGTCTTGCTGTTTGGCTCTGTGTGGGTGGGTGGACCGTATCAGACACTGCACCACGATGCCTCTACTGGCAAGTTCTTTCTCTCACTCATCACTGCAGTGCACCTAAAGCATATGTGTTGGAAAGAACAAAAAGGTGGTCTGCAACAGGGGTGCAGCATGGGTAACACAGTTGGCAGGAATTAATGCTGCAGTGTAGTTCAATCCAGCCATAGGAGGGAGCAGAGAGGTAAGTGGGAAGTTCCTCTTGCATAATATAGCTGTCAGGATGGGATGTGAATACTGAGGGTGCACAAAATGAACTGGTGCGGTGTAGAATAAAATAAAATATAACAACCATGTAATGTTTTATTGAGAAGCATGATATTAATGATTAAATTATTCTTGTCTTGTTTTGTGTGCATGCGTGAATGTGTGTCCAACAGGAAGCTGCTTTACAATAGTAACATCAGCAGTAGTAATGGCAGCACAGAAGATTTGTTTCATGATAGCATTGACTCCTGTGAACTAGACATTACAGAGAAGGTAAGTTCCAATCACAACATGCTTTGTTTTTATTTTGTGTATGTATACACACACAAAATAAAAACAAGCATGTTATTATATGTCTTATATATATATGTGTGTGTGTGTGTATATATATGTCAAGTTCTTTCTCTCACTCATCACTGCAGTGCACCTAAAGCATATGT
>CAIGQQ010030881.1:1863-13756 GCA_903798035.1 Danio albolineatus | reverse complement strand
CATTACATAATAAAATGAAGACATGCTTTGTGTTTATCTGCATAAATGATTCCTTTTCGCATTTAAAAAGCCTTTCAGTTGAAGGAAATTATATTAATGTTTAATATGTACACTTATCAAATAAAAATTTCAGCTGAACTAATTAAAAAACTTAAAATACAAGTACAAAAATAAAATACAAGTACACTTTGGGTACTAATATTGTGCATTGAGGTATTATTGAGTATATTTTAGGGCTAAACAAGGTAAAAAGATTTACCTTTTGAACTACAGGGTACAACCCAGTGACGACTTTTGTACAATGTTTTTTTTTATTCTGAGGTTGTATAAACCAGGGGTACCCAAACTCGGTCCTGGAGGGCCACTGTCCTGCATAGTTAAGCTTCTACACACCTGCCTGTAAGTTTCTTCATTCATTCATTCATTTTCTTGTCGGCTTAGTCCCTTTATTAATCCGGGGTCGCCACAGCAGAATGAACCACCAACTTATCCAGCATTTGTTTTACGTAGCGGATGCCCTTCCAACCACAACCCATCTCTGGGAAACATCCATACATTCTCATTCACACACATACACTACGGACAATTTAGCTTACCCAATTCACCTATAGCACATGTCTTTGGACTTGTGGGGGAAACCCACGCAACCACGGGGAGAACATGCAAACTCCACACAGAAATGTCAACTGACCCAGCCGAGGCTCGAACCAGCGACCTTCTAGCTGTGAGGCAAACGTGCTACTCACTATGCCACCATGGCGCCCCCTGTAAGTTTCTTGCATACCTAGAAAGAGCTGGATTAGCTAGATCCGGTGTGTTTAATTGGGGTTGGAACTAAAATATGTAGGACACCGGCCTTCCAGGACCAAGTTTGGGCACCCCTGATATAAGCATTGTACAAATAGTCACTTTCTGAAAGCATTTTCAGAAGAAAGTTGTAAAAAAAAGACAGAGAGGTGCAAAAACATGTATACAAAAAAAAGAGAGATATGATTGTTGTTCGTGGTAGATCAATGTGAGTCTGCTGTTGATTTCTTAACTCGTTTGTCTTCAACTCTTCTGGATATGATGTCAAAACCCAGAACCACAACAGTAGCCACGCCCACCAACGCAGAGAGGACCAATTGGATCACAGCATCAGCAGAACCGCAACAGCAGATGGCGTTGGACTCTGGCAGGATAAACAAACAATAATCATAATCATATAAAATGACTGATGATATGCTCCTGACTTCAATATCTGAATTTTAATATCACCTGAACTTGTCTGACAGAGTGTATTGGTGTCTAGATGTGTGGTCTGGTTGCTGATGGGATTATTGATCACACAGCTGTAGGTGTTGTTATCCTGATAGTCCACCTCCAGATGTAAAGAAACATTGCTGCTGAGATCAGACACGCTGATACTGGACAGTAAACTGTTTCCTTTGTACCAGGAGAGACTCACAGCGCTCACATTCACCACTGAACACAGCACTGAACAATACTGCAGTGATGAAGATGAGGAGGAAGAACAATAACAATCTCTGGCGATGACAGGAACAGGAAGAGATGCTGTTGAAGAGAAATAAATCGGAATAAATCAAACCAAACATGCGCAAAAGAACTGCAAATGAAGGTATAATGGGTTGAATAGCACTGCACAAATGTACAGAGGCTTTTACATGATAATGATAAAACATTTAACATGCATATTGACACATTTACCGAACAAACAGTGCAAGCTAATGCCGAGTATAGACTGCAGGATTTTTAAAGTAGTCGTGTCACAGATGTGTTCACACTGCATGACTATCTGGGCTAGCGTTAAGTCGCTGCTTTGTTTACACTGCAAGATGGATCAGCGACAGGGAGTTTCACACTGCATGACTTCAAATCAGGAAGAATCGCCGACAACTTTGTCCAAACTACGTCTCACACCCCAAACACACGTCGTATATTTTTTGTCCTGTATAAGTATATTAAAAGCCTTTAATGGGGTAGAAAATGTACATATTTGCTCACCTGGCTTTGAAGGGAATTAGCAATTTCTCCTCAAGTTTTTGATTTTTTGACCGGGTTGGGTTGTGATATTGCTCACACGACACATCAGACAGACAAGGGGGCTCCTGCCAAATTTACACCAATTTTCCCTCCATTTCTTGTGTCCGAATAAACTGAAAATGAGCTTTTAACTTCTCCCCCATCCTCCCGCTGGCCTGCAGGTACCCCCACACTAGTGAATGCTGCTCTTTTATTGGCTGTAGGCGATCGCTGATGTTATTTTCAGTCAAAACTCATTTCATACAGCATGATCAGAATTGCCGACAGCTCCAGATATTCAGCACACCAAATATCCCCCAGGCATCAGCGACTCATCGGTGATTCTCTCAGATCGTGTCTTTGATAGTTCATTTTGTGTGATTGTCACTCGCGTGAACGAGCACCGATTCGCCTGTGATTTCAGGCATTTGTCTACGATTTCTGAAAACCTGTCGGCGAGTCAAAATTGTAGCAAAAATCATGCAGTCTGAACTCTGCATTAGTGTTAATGTAAGCCTAAATTTAGCAGGTGAAAAAATGGTTTTTGTTTGGTTACAAAGTTTGTGGCTGTTAGAGAAATCCAAGCTAGAGTAGCGAGGAAGTAAGGAAATAGTTGCTATATTTCCAATCCCAAGATCCGAATTGATTTTATAAGCAAAAATGCAACATCCGAGCCGAGTCTAAGTGAGTCTAATGCTGCGTTCCAATCGGCATACTATCCGTCCTAAATAGCTTGTGAAAATAGAATCAGCATGTCCCAAATCGTAGTACGCTGAAAAGAGTATGCTAAAAATTCCCGAATGGTTTACTATTTCCGGTCAAAATTTTAAGTGTGGAATCGTCCATACTCTAACTGCTGATATTGCCCACAGTGCATTGACTGTTGGACGTGAATTCGATTAGAACTACAAAACCGGATGAAAAGTGTAAACAAACTACAAACATGATGGACGCGTGAGACCAACCGTCAAGTAGAGAGGCTTCGGGAAAGATGTTTGTCTGACTGTTAGTTAATATCTAGCCCACTGGAGAGTATTTAAATGGCGTTGTCTGTGTTATATTTCATCTGAAACAACAATACTGAACTTATATAAAGACGTGTTTGAATGTTAACGTCTGAATGTAGAATTATCCAAACACCTGAGGAGATTTCTCTGCATGAAAGACTCGTGAATGGGAGATTCTCCTGCTGCTGCTTCTCCAATAAGGTAGAAATTAAATACGACAGAAATGTGGATGATCGACAGGGCTCTCAACTAAGCAACTCAACAATCTGTTAACGAGGAAGTAGCATGTCCCCTAGCTTACTGCACTGTAAAAAATCCAACTTTAAAATTGTTAACTCAGTTTAAAATTGTAAGTTAGGTGGACATATTTTAAACTCAGAGTTGAATTTACTCATAAAAATGATTCAACAGCATGTTTGGAACTGTTTGTTCAACTATAGTAAAAAATAAGTTGAGGAGACTTTAAATTTTGATTTCTTCATATCTTCTAAAAAATTAAAAGTTGAGTTAACTTAAAATTTTAAAGCGACCGGTTACAAAGAAATTTTGAGTTTATTAAGCTTCAGTGTTTGAAGTTGTGCCAAATTATTCCGTAAAGTATAATTGACTTAAACCAGCCTTTTTGGTCAACTAAAAAAAATAATTTGGCACAACTTCAACCACTGAAGCTTAATAAACTCAAAATTTCTTTGCAGCCGGTTGCTTTAAAATTTTAAGTTAACTCAACCTTTTATTTTTTACAGTGTGCATACTCGTCTGTTACACACTCAAAAGTATATATACTTTTAGGGCATATACATACTTTTAGGGCGTAGTAGAAGTATGCGAATTGGAACGCAGCATAAGAGATCAAAATGATCACTTCCTGATAAACTTCTGCCAAATATCAAAAAGAAAAATGGAGTTTGCTGTAGTCGGAGAAGCCACTGTGGGCGTTTATTCGTAAAGAATTCTAAGTTATTAAGTCATATATCTCTTCAGGGTAATGAGTTCATTAAATACCTCATTTCTTCAACTTAAATGTAGTAAGTTCACAGTACTCATATAGATTAGTTTGTTAACTCAAATGGTTTGTAGCAATGGGTTTCCTCAAACGGTTTGAGTTGATTTAACTTATGGCCTGTTTTCACTGAGTGGTATAGTACGGTACGGTACGGGTCACCTTTATCAGGCTTGCGTTTCCACTGCTAAAGGGTAATCTTTTGGTGGGCGTGGTGGACGTTTCAGTCGACGTCATTTTCGCTCGAGGAAATGTCTACAGCAGGCATGTCCAAACTCGGTCCTGAAGGGCCAGTGTCCTGCAGATTTTAGCTCCAACTTGACTTAACATACCTGCTGGGATTTTTCAGGAAAACCTTGTAAGAGCTTGATTAGCTAGCCCAGGTGTGTCTGATTGCAGCTGGAACTAAACTTTGCAGGACACCGGCCCTCCAGGACCAAGTTTGGACACCCCTGGTCTACAGTAAAGCTGTACGGGTCGTTCAGAAATCATACAAGACGCTCTTCTCCCAAAACAGAGGCTTTATTATACACTGGTGTATAAATGTTCATTACTGACCTCTCTATGAACATGATCTGATTATAACAGCAGATCAATGATGCGAAAAGCCTACTGTCTGTGATTATATAAAATGAATAAATAAATGCAGCATATATGAACACATACAGCCCCTTACAGTCTCCGAGATATTACCAGTTACAGAAAAACTACACACAGCAGACATTTATGCCTTACTTAGGTCCAAAAACACTAAAATTAGCCCACAGTCAGTGCAAACCTCTCATCTGTGTCTGTAATCTTCACCAGCACATGTAGCCTCTGTTAGAGAGTAATTTCGTCATTCCCAGTTCATAATAGTCCAGCAGTTTCTTCACGTTGAAACAATAATTTGCTTATTTGTTTTTTCCGGCTTCTCCTTTGTGTTTGCACGCGTCAGTCTCGCTTTTGTCTGTTTCTGAAAGGATCGGGCTTCAAAAGCATGTCAATAATCAAGCGCACAGGATCGGGCTTCAAAAGCATGTCAATAATCAAGCGCACGTTATTATCATCAGCTCAAGAAGTTTTTTATTTCAAATATTGACGCACACGTGAAAGAGAGAAACCACTCGCGCTTAAGACGGGCTCGTAAAAACTACAAGGCACACGGGAGAATCTGCTCTTCTCTTGGCTTTGTGGCTGTTCATCAAGACGACGACAAGGTTTGTTCGAACTCAGGTCGACCATGGCTTGTTATTATATGTTTATATTATTTCAGTTTATCCTTTGTTTGCATTCTGGCTTGAGCAAATGACATATCTCTGTAAACCAATAGCGTTCAGCTGCGCGTCTAGCTCCACCTCCAAAAAGTGGTACGTACGGTTCGGGTCAGTATACTTTTAGACAGTGTAAACGGCCTTAAAAGCGTACCGAACTGAACCGTACCGTACCATACCACTCAGTGGAAGCGGGCCATTAATAGGTTTCACAGTACTCAGCTGGTTTGAGTTCATTTACTGGGTTTTACTGAGCTCAAATTGCTTCGTTTACTCAAATGGAGTAAGTTCACAGTACTCATTAGAACTAGTTTCTGAACTTAAATGGTTTGTTGCAATTAGTTTCCTCAAATGCTTTGAGTTACCTTAACTTACTGGTTTTAGAGTGTAGGAAAAATAATATTTTCAGTTCATCATCATTTCTTTAAATAACTACTACAGCTTATGGCTTAGTTTCTTAAACATGTTTTAAAGTGTAATGTGACCATACAACTCACCATAAACGGTGACACTGAACGTTTTCCATGACACATTACTTCCGATGATCTGCGCTTTGTAAATTCCAGAGTGCTTGGTTTGGATGTCTCTGATAGTGAGAGATCCAGTCCGAGAGTCCAAACGCAGTCTGTCCTTGAATACTTCCAAATCCGAGATGGCCTGGGATGATGTTTTGACTTCAGCCACTGAAGATTCTCCATCTCTAAATCTCCAGAATATCACATCGTCTTTCTGTATTTCAGCTTTAATGTCAAGAGTGACTGAATCTCCCTCGATGACAAACAATGCCTTCATCTCATCCGTCTCTGCACCAAACACACCTGAAGAACACAGGCACAGATCTCATCATTGACCTTATGTTGTTTTATTAGCTTTGTGCAAAAATATTTGTAAATGCCTTACCAAAAAAGCACAAGCTCAGCAGAACAAACACCAGGGCCATTTCAGGATGTTCACTAAAAAGTCAGCATCTGAACATTTATGACAAAGAGCTTCCGGTCGCTTTCGTCCACTGACAGGATGCAACACCCTTGACTGCACAAAACTACAGCGGTTGTTGCAGCGGTTATGTAAGTCACACAATGTGTTTCAGCATGTACATCATATAGCACAGGTAGTTAAATAGCTTTGTTTGCTGTAGTGTGTTTTTTATGTAAAATAAAGCTAGTACGCTCCAAAAAGTGGGTCAAATATGGATATACCCAATGTTGGTTTAATTTTAAGGGTTGGGTTTGTCCATTAGTCAAATGTTAAGTTTATTCGTTCATTTTTTTTTTCAGCTTAGTCCCTTTGTTAATCTGGGGTCGCCACAGCGGAATGAACTGCCAACTTATCCAGCATATGTTTTATGCAGCGGATGCCCTTTCAGCTGCAACCCATCTCTGGGAAACATCCATACACACTCATACACTACGGACAATTTAGCCTACCCAATTCACCTATACCACATGTCTTTAGACTTGTGGGGGAAACCGGAGCACCCGGAGGAAACCCACGCAACCACGGGGAGAACTCCACACAGAACTGCCAACTGAACCAGCCGGGGCTTGAACCAGCGACCTTCTTGCTGTGAAGTGAACGTGCTACCCATTACGCTACCATGGCGCCGTTAAGTTTATTCATTGAAGTTCATTTAAAAAATGTTTCCAATGAATGGGCTTGTTCATATCTGACCCAACACCAGGTTGTTTTAATCCATCTTTGGGTCAGTTATGGGTAAAATTGGATACATTTTTTTTCAATTGATTGTTTCAAATCTGGATTAAAACAACCTGGTGTTGGGTCAAAAATGGACAAACCCATTTATTGGATATATTTTTAAATGAATTTAAGTGATTCATTTGGAAAAAATATCCAGGGATTGGGTTTGTCCATTTTTGACCCAACACCAGGTTGTTTTAAAGGGCACCTATTTTGAAAAATTTACTTTTTAAGCTGTTTGGACAGACATATGTGTAGGTACTGTATAGTGTATAGACGGTCATTTTGGGCTGACATAAACCCACCCAGTCCTTTTTCTTTTCAATTTAACAGCATAAAAACAGTGGATCAATGGGAGCGGTTTTGAGACCGACCGCAAGTAGACGTAGGAGTGCGGTTTCCCCGCCCACCAAATTGATTGACAGCTGCGTATTAACATGTCTCCATCATAACGCGTATAATCATATCAACAAGAAAGGACGTGCGCAAAGCAACTGGGAATAAAAGATCTGTTCAGCGCTCTGTGATCATCAGTCATCATCAGATGTGATCAAGAGTGAGTTTTACAAGTTTAAAATGTTTTAAAACAGTGCATGTTTGTGATGAACTACAGCGATTTACTTCAGCTTTACTTCATCACCACAGCCGCGTGTCAGGACAATTATAAAAGAAGATGCTTCAATCTCGGTTTGTGGACGTTAAATCAGGTTTATTTTGTACATTAACATAACAGATATCCATACAGCAGTGGATATTAACCTGTATCCTGTCACATTTGCTTGCAAAAAGAGTGCAAAGCTCAATGTGCGCGCTGTGTGTGTGTGTGTGTGTGTGTACGTGTTTTTGTGACATGGCAGGACACAAATCTGTATAATGACACAGGTATTACAAATAGGAGGTTAAATATGAGGACATTGGTGACGTCCTCATTTCTCAAAAAGCTTCTAAACCCCACAGAAGAAGTTTAATCTGAGAGTAAAGCTGCACACAGTCTCTTGTGATAGTTGAGTTTAGGGGTGCGGGCAATATAATATACGGTTTGGACAGTATAAAATAAATGGAAACCTATGTAATGTACCCACTTTTCACAAAAACAAACATGTGTGTGTGTGTGTGTGCATGAACTTTGTAACAAAATTGTGTGTGACTCATTGCAATTCCACAACAAACACATCAAACAATCATTGGTAAGGTTCTTACTGTTGTATTTCTTACAAACGTTACGTGAGATCTGATTCCTTTAGTCTTTCTGTCTGTCTGTCTGTCTGTCTGACGCATCTGAGGGCGGAGATTGAGGCACGCTGACGGGAACGTAGAAACGGTGGGCAGGGAGGACTATCCTTAAAGGCCCAGTACACAAAAACAGCAAAAAGCTGTTTAGAGCTATAATATAAAGACTTTAGACAGCTCTAATCAATAATCTGATGGGTGTTTTGAGCTGAAACTTTACAGACAAGTTCTGTTGACACAAAAGACTTATATTAAATATAAAAAAGGGGTAAAATATGTGTCCTTTAATCCAGCTTTGGGTCAATTATTGACAAAATGGGTTAATTTTTTTAACTGAATTAAAATAGCACAATGATTGGGTTTGTCAAAATCCAACATTTTTAGAGAGATACATTTCTGGGTTATTTTATTCTAATTTGAGTTAACAAAGCACTGAGGAACATTCATACACACACATACACGACAACTTAGCTTCACCTATAGCGCATGTGTTTTTATTGTGGGGGAAACCCATGCGAACACGGGGAGAACATGCAAACTCCACATAGTAATGCCAACTGACCCAGCTGGGGCTCGAAACCATGGCCTTCTTGCTGTGAGATGACAGTGCTAACCACTGAGCCACCGTGTTGCCCATATCTGGGTTGTTTTAATCTAATTTGGGTCAACAAACCCAACTGTTGGATTAACTTTTAATGTAACTTACACTTTTTAAAGTCCATATTTAACTCAACACTGGGTTTAAACAACCCAGCACTTTTTTTAAAAAGTCATTAATTTTCCTTTGGCTTAGTTCCTTTATTCATCATGGGTCCCACAGCAGAATGAACCGCCAACTCATCCAGCATATGTTTTACACATCAGATCCCCTTTCAGCCGCAACCCAGCACTGGGAAAAACCCACACACAATACAGCCAATTTAGCTTATTCAATTCACCTATAGCGCATATGTTTGGACTGTGGGGGAAACCGGAGCACCCGGAGGAAATCTTACACCAACACAGGGAGAACATGCAAACTCCACACAGAAGTGCCAGCTGACCCAGCCGCGACTCGAACCAGCGACCTTCTTGCTGTTAGGCCATTGTGTCGCCCAAAATATTTACAAATGTCAAATAATGATTTAAGAAAACGTCTGACTTTTAATTGTGAATAAAACCGACTACACTGCTTTAGTGGATGCGGGTTTTGGCACATTTAAGTAGCTAATATGTGCACTCTCTCATGCACAAGCTGTTTGTTCACCCGACAAATGAACCACATTTTGTTCCAGTTCAATAAATGAGACCGCAGCAGGTTTCAGTTTGACTAACAAAATGGTGGTTAGAAAGAAGCGCCTAGCGTAGGCCCGACCTGTTCAACTGATGCATGAGAAAGAACATATTTTCAGCTGGTTGATTTGAGATGTCCATCAAAACCAACTGTCCATGTGGTTAATGTTGACAAATTGTTGTTTAAAATAAAATATGAATGCAATAATAAGTCAAATATGGCAAAATATGGCACGTGGCAACCTTGATTATTTCGGCTCAGATTTTCAAGAGATCAATCAAAAAGTGAAACTGAAAGCACTTTGTGGTGCTCTTGGTGAAGTAAAAGATCACAGATTGTTATCTCAAGATCTTAATCTGCTGTACGGTTTTAGACATTAGAAACTCATTCATTCACTCTAAAAAATCCGGGGTTGTTTTTTCAACCCAAATGTTGGGTTGAGGCATTTGGGTAATGTTTGGGGATTATTTTCAAAGTCTAGGTAGTGCTATATAACCCAAACTTGGGTTATTTTTTTGGGGTAATAATTGCTAAGACTTGAATCAATGCAACCCTAGCACCACACAGATACATCAACCCAGCTCCTTGGGTCAAATCAACTCCCGGCAGGGGCTGACTGCGATGCATACATATATATATATTGTAGCAGGGTGGAGTGAAAAGGCAAACACGAGTTGCTTGTGAGTCCTTTAATTAATCAGGGGTCGCCGCAGTGGTATGAACAACCAACTTATGCAGCAAACTTGTATGTTTTACGCAGTGGATGCCCTTCCAACTGCAACCCATCACTGGGAAACACCCATACACTCCCATTCACACACATACACTGACAATTTAGCTTACCCAATTCACCTATAGCGCATCCCACATGACAAATGTTTTCTGGCCCCCTCCGGACCACACAATAACTTGTCCCTCGGCCCAAGTTACTGCAAATAATGATGGTCCTGAAGTGGCCCATAACTGGATTAAAGACAAGGGCCACACATGGGCCATAACCAACCTGAATATTAGCCAATTTATTACCCTTAATTGGCCCTGAACTGGGCCAAAAGAGGTTTATTACTGGTACCAATTCTCAGCTGTAAGTTAACCATATCAACACCACCATTTTAACAGAAACCCCAAAAACATAAGCCTATTTTTACCTAAACATGCATGCCAGTGATGGCAACACGCCAGTAGTGCCATAACGACTCCACATTTGGGCCAAGTCCATTTGCTATGTGGGGCCTGACGTGTTCAGTTGATGCATGAGAATTTTTTTTTTGAGTTGGTTGATTTGAGATGTCGATCAAAACCAACTATTGTGGTTAATGTTAAATTGCTTTTTAAAATGAAATACAAATACAACGATAAGTAAAATATAACGAAGTCACATGGCAACCTTGGTTATTTTTGCTCAGATTTTTAAGAGATCAATCAAAAAGTGAAACTGAAAGCACTTTGTGGTGCTCTTGGTCAAGTAAAAGATCACAGATTGTTATCTCAAGATCTTAATCCACTGTACGGTTTTAGACATTACTAGTAAACTATTCAACAGAAATTATAAAATGAAAATTATGCTTGTTTGATCGATTCTCAAACGTAACTTTTCCATACTTTTTATTTCCAAATATATGTAGAACATTGCTTTCATTTAAACGTACACATTAAAAAAATCTCTCTTACATTAAAGTGCTTACATTACGTGCCGTTTTATAGATTTAGGACGCTAGAGGGCACCACATACTTTTATTTCTCTAAATTACATCTATACTGGTTATCTTAGGAATAGGAAGGAAATTGCAAAATAATAAATATAATAATAATAATAATAAATAATAAATAATAAATAAATAAATAAATAAATAAATAAATAAATAAATAAATAAATAAATAAATAATAATAATAGTAATAATAAATATTATTATCATTATTATTTAATGGTAAATGTGATAATTTGAAAATTATTAATTAAAAGCAATGAATAATATTATAAATGACAAAATTGAAGAAGAATAAAACAGACATATATAAGAACAAGGCCAAAACATACAATAAGACATCAAGCAAACAAAACACTTAATTCCAGTTCTCATACAAAAAAGTAACTGAATTCGCAGAACATTTGCAGTCATAGCCTACTAGCAAATTGAACTAAACCTTACTTCAAAAATCTATATTAAAATAATATTCATACATTTAAATATTTAATACATTTACTAACAGCCAGTTTACTCTACTTCAGTTTTTTAATTTTTAATGAAACATCAAAACTTCTTGCACAACCCTCTTAAACTGATTAATTAGTAGATAGATAGATAGATAGATAGATAGATAGATAGATAGATAGATAGATAGATAGATAGATAGATAGATAGATAGATAGATAGATAGATAGATAGATAGATAGATAGATAGATAGAT
>CAIGQQ010030880.1:6718-21001 GCA_903798035.1 Danio albolineatus | reverse complement strand
CACTATATAGTATTTTCATCCTTAAAGGGATAGTGCTCACAAAAATATGGAAGTGTCCTCACTTTCAGGTGGTTTGAAATCTTTTTTTTTTATTGTAAAAGGAGATATTTAGAGGAATGTTGGAAATAGCCATTTGACTTCCATAGTAGGGCCACACTATATATTGTTTCAGCATCGATATCTTAATGGGATCATTCGCAATAGTCACATCGCAAGATATGCAATGTTGACTCAGAATTACAGTTAACGAGGCGCTAGGGCTGCACTATCTATTGTTTCAGCATCGATATCGCGATGTGATCATTTGGATTAGTCACATCGCAGGATCTGAAATGTTGAGCTTGTGTTATAATTGATCATTTGCATGTGTTTTTGATGCCTGTAATTTGCATAATGATTTTAAAAACATTCAGGTATTTAAAATTCTGTTGAACACAAAATAAGATGCTTTGAGGAATGTTGGAAAAAGTAGCCATTAGCTATGTTTGTATTCACCTAATTTGGCACTATATCACACTAAAAAATTCACAATTTATGATCCAAAACTCTTTAAAATTATTATTTATTATTATTATTATTATTATTATTTTTGCACCAGTTTATCAGGAAGTGGTCATCTTGTTCTCTTTGACTCACTGGTTGAAAACTTTACTCATGTTTTATTCGACATTACAGTTTTGTGCTGATGCGCATCTTTGGATGGAAACTCTTAACATGCATAGTAGGAACGAATAAAAAACATTCTACAAACGATCCTATTTTTGTGTTCAGCAGAAGAAAGAAGCTTTAGAAACGTCAAGAATAAACGGAGGATGAATAAATGACGGTGTCTTAAATCTTTTATTTAGGTTGGCAAGTCTTCAGCAAACACGCTAAATATTAAATAAGCGTAATTCGATTTTTATCAATTCAGACATCTGGAGACTTCTCACTTCATACATTTAGTCCTTCAGATTCATGCACATTTATTTTATCTTCTCGTCTTTCACTCGACTCTCAACTCTCTCTTTTTTTTTTTTATTCCCCCAGTGCAAAGTTCACGGACACACTTTGTTTCCGCAGAGCCTCGGTAAACGAGATATTAGCTTTTATGATTAATGTACCATCAGATGCGTGTCCAACCTTTGAGAGCATCTCTGGGGGCGCAGGGCCAAAGAGCGTTCCTCAGAGATAGATGTGTTGGAGTTTGGCTGTCAGCAGATTCGCATTTTCACTGGAGGTCAGATGTGGCCTTGCAGAAAATCAGATTGCGTCGACCATAATTAATGTGATCTGCCGTGGTTTCGACATTGACACCTTCTGAGGACATACAATACAGGGATGAGGCGACCGTATGAGTATGTTCATGCATTAGAGCTTATCAAGAGTAGAACTGTTCAGCAAGTATTACTGTCTGATCCTGTTCAGAAGTAGAATAACCCAATTTTTGCTCCAAAAAGGCACAATGAAAGTAATCCGTGTCACTTGTGCATTGTATCCCAAGACTTTTGAAGATGTTTTGTTGATACGGACCCAATACAAAAAGCAGATTTATGCCAAACAAATTGTTTGAAATAGGAATAAACAAAATAGTTTCAGCATCGATATCGCAATGTGATCATTCGCAATAGTTTGGAGGTTGGATTATAGATTAAAAGTGTTTTTTGAGGCATGTGATTGTATGAGGATATTAACCTCTTAAACTCCGCGGACCCGGTACCGGTATAGACCCCTATAAGTGGTTCCATTTGAAAGTGTAGAAGCTATATTTTATGCACATATGCATCACTTAGGTTTTTTATTTTACTGTACAAAAGTTATTAACATTTAATTACACAACAAAATACTGGATACCCGAGCTGTCATTTTCCTATTTTTATATGCTTCATTCATTACACATGTACAAGTCATAGCTCAAATAAAAGCTCTTGTCCGTCCTTGTACGATTCTAGCATTCCTTTATGTAAATTACATTCTATTTATATTCTAATTCATATTATATTTATGATCAATAAGCAGCCCCAGATCGCACAGAAAGCCACAAATGCTACATCATCTCTTACCTTATGCTGAGTGCTTCAAAACAGGCCATTTCTCCACTGTTTTTGAGGTGATGTGCATAAGTATTCCTTTTATATGTATAATGTGGTCAAAACACAGTGAATTATGTTTGATCAAACCAAAGATCGTGAAAAAATGAAAACAATAGTCTATCCGCATGCCATATTTTCCCAATATTCAGTTTTCAGAATTACAATAACTTTTGCATACGCTATGGTAGAGACAAAATTCTTTTTCCTAATGTTTGCTGCTATCTGCTGGTTTCAAGCAGAACTGTCTGGAGTTGTCTTATTCTCTTATGGGATTATCTACACATTTTCAAAAAAGCATTTTAGAACAAAAATTAAAAAAGCGCCCAATGTTGAAGTGGTTCATCATAAAACAGAAAACATAACAAATATTATTTATTACTTTCAGTGGTTTCTTTTGTAAATTCAAATGGTTTTCTGTCCAATAACACTGGAGTTTGTCATTTATACCACTGCATTTGGATATGGAAGACTTTCAAAGTTTGGTAGGCGGAAATTACATAAAAAAAGGTATAGCACCTCTCATCAGTTGGAATACAATAATTTTTGCATAGATTATGATAGAGGCATTTTTCTTTTTTCTTATGATTACTGACATGTGCAGGAACCACCAAATATTAATTACAGCAACCTAGACCACACAGAATCTAAAAGGTACTCTTTTAAATTTGAGTTTATAAAGAAAAAATATTGAAAGCGCCTCTTTTTTTAAGTGTTAATGATAACACAGACAACATATACAATTATTTTAATCACTTTCAACAGTGTTTTATGAAAATTTAAAAGGTTTTCTTTAAAATGATACCACATTTTTGCATTTACTCTTCTGCATGTGGATTTGGGAAGCTTTTAAAATTAGGTAGGCAAAATCCAGGCGGAAATCCCAAAATAGCACCAGAGTTTAAGAGGTTAAAAGCAAATTGTACTATTCGTAACTCTGAAAACTTACGAATATAAAATAATAAATATTATTTTTATTGACTTGTTTATACAGCTATGTACAGTGTTTCCTCGTTATTCGTAGGAGTTACGTTCTTAAAAATAACCCACAATAGACGAAATTTGCAAAGTAGTCCGCTTTGTTTTATGCAATTATTATAGACGTTTTAAGACTGTAAAACCCCTCACTACACACTTTTCTCACAACATTTTCACACTTTCTTGTTTAAACACTCTCAAAGTTCAAACCTTCATTAAAAAATAAGTCTAATATTATCGAATGAAACCAAAACCGTTCAATCTTCATTTATTTATTTCGTGATGGCGTTCTACAGCCACGTAACTTCTACTTTCCTCTAGCTTGTCCAGAAGTTCAACTTTTTGTGCGATGGTTAGCATCTTCCCCTGCCTTTTGGGTGCTTCCGCAGGTGCCTTTGACGGTGCAGAACGTTTCGTCGATATTGTGGGGCGAAAACTCTCAAACATACAGTACAACACTTCAGAGTCACTTCTAGTGATCGGAGATATATGTAAATTTGGCAAGCTGAACACATGCTGTACTGTATAGAAGACACGGCATGGAGGAGATTGATTGATAATGGCCTACAGCCAATCAGGATGCAGTTTTAAACTAGTTTTAACTAGTTTTAAACAAGAGAGAATGTGTGAATGTTAATGTCTGTCAGAGGGTGCTTTCACACCTAGACCTTTGTTTCGGAACCTGGCGCGTTTCCCCAGTTAGCGCGGTTCGTTTGGTATATGTGAATCCAGCAGTCGCGCTCGGATCCGCGCCAAAACAATCAGTCCGAGATCACCTGAGTGAGCTGATCTCGGCTCAATTGAAACAAACGATCTCTAGAGCTGATTGATTGTAGTGAGAAAGTAATACGATCCGAGCCTGGTTATATCACAGTGTATTATGGATATAGGCATATATACGGCTATACGCAGAGAGAATCATGAGTAGGGCTGGATGTCATTCCTACTGGTAAATGTGCATTTCATGTCAAATACGAAAGTGAAAGCATGCTGACTATTAACGAGAGCTGTTTATCTGTAGGAAAATTGACCGAACAGCAGTCTTGGTCTGTTATTTCTCTCTATAGTGTAAAGCCTATAATGCATAAGCCAACAGCTATGTATGAGAAAGTCTTACCCTGATTTATATCTGGTGATGATGTCTGTGGGTGTCACCATTCAAAATGAAAGTGCTCAGGGAGTCTTAAGAGGCCATGTATTAAAATATTTTTCTCTCTTGATTTGTTGTGATAACGACTTGATTATCTTGTGATCGTAACATAACTCGTTTTCTCGTGATCTCAAAAAGTAGTTTTTTACTAAATTTTCTCATGATCTCTACATAAAAACTTATGTCGTGATCGCGACTTATTTATTATTAATATTATTATTATCATTATTATTCAAAATGGTAACAGTTGAGGGAATATTATTGTAAATAATGATATATAATCATATACATGAATATAATAATGAATGTACATTAATCATGAGCATGAGCGCTTGTATTATTATGGCTGTTCTGAATGCCTTTAACTCTGTTGCACGAATGTGCGTCTGCAGTTAGGCTATTCTCTCCCTGTTCACTGGGCCGGTGCAGACTCATTAGCCAGATAATAATAATAATAATAATAATAATAATAAATAAGTTGTGATCATGACATAACTTTTTGTTATGTCGAGATCACAAGATGCTTAAGTCGTTGTCATGACAAAACAAGAGAGAAAAAAGATTTTAATGCATGGCCTTTTAGGACTTCTGTAAAGCGCAGCTTTTCGCTTATAATATCTTATTGCTCATCATCATGAATTAAAATAAGGACGCATGACAGCTCAGCAGGACTCTTGCTAAATAAACCGTGAAACTCTGACCAATGTGAGGAAAGTTGACTCGCACGTGACTGGTTTTAGCTCTTTTGGTCCGTTTAGAAACTTTGTCGTGTGAAAGCGAACCGCACCTAGAACAAAGTGCAACAACGTAACTATTTTAATCCCCGTTTCGAAACAAAAGAATCGATCTACAGGTGTGAAAGCACCCTGAGAAAAGTGTATAAAGTGTGTAGTGAGGGGTTTTACAGCCTTAAAACATCTATAATAATTGTAAAAGATAAAGCAGGCTACTTTGCGGATTTCGCCTATTGCGGGTTATTTTTAAAACGTAACTCCCGCGAATAACGAGGGAACACTGTATATCTGTGGTCTGAACTCTGCTATTGTTGAACATTCAGAACGATTTTCAGAACTCTATTTTATTGTTAAAGTTATAATGCTTGGTGTGAACTGGTCTTGACTCTAAAATGTTGAATCACTCAACAGCCAATCGCTGATCACAATTTAATACGAAAAAAAAAAAAGATCTGGGATCTATATCAGAAGAAAGCTGCATAACTACACAAGTTTTCAGATGGACGTTCAACATCAAATGTCATATTGTTATACTTTTTCCAAGTAGATTTCTGGATATTAATGCTTTCCGAACATAAAGCAGCTATAATGATCAATGTAGTTTGTACTTGGACAAACAAGGCGATCAATGTTTATTTGGCTTCTAATCTCGACAGGGTTACTAAGTAAATGTCAATTGGTTATTCAGGACTAAGCCCTCCAGCTGCCATCTAATTTCTGGCTTGTTCACTGCGCATCTTGAGTCTCTAAAACCGCTGGAACGTTTCCAAAAAGGCAAAGTTGATCGATTCATAAATTGGAGCAGGAAGTGCCCAGTTGTTCCACCCAGTTAATTACCACTTGCTAAGTATAATACCAGAGTCGCGGAGACGTCAGCCTGCTGGTCTCCTTAATTAAACCCAGCCTCGCTAGAGAATATATTTCATTAAACAGCTTCATGAATTAAAAACTAAAGCCGTGTCAAACTTAGAGAACAGTGTAATTGGTTTTGAGACTCCATCTTGGCACCGGCTGAAGGTTAGTTGCAGAATCCAGTCCAGTTGTTCCTCTCTTTGGCTGCCCAGTGTTAAGAAGCGATGCTAATCCTGCCGTGACCGGGTTGGAGAGGGAAGATAAGAGCGGCTGGTTTGAGAGACAACGCTAAGCCGTCATGATACCGAGCCATCTGCGGGTGAAGCCCATCAGGGGCCAGGATTCGAGAAGTTTCCAGTCAGCGTTTGATGGATCTATGCAGCCTTGAAACCATCTGTCAGCGTTGAAGCTATTAAAGGGATAGTTCTGTAACTGAGCGCAAGTTATCGTATGCATTTGACTAAATTCACTACTGAGAAGGAGACAACTAGATTACTTGCAGATTAGTTAACCCTACGTCCTCTGACTAACTTCCGAGTGCCAAGATCATGTCTGTGAGAAGAAACGCAATCGCGGGGCTTGGAATTCTAAGCAGCGTTTGGTCCCTAATGAACGTACAATTAAGAATATCAGGCCCAAAATCTAAAGTACAGCTAAATAAACAAATGGTAAAATTCGAATAATCAAAATCTTGTCAGAAGAGAAATTGCTAAACAAATTTTATGAATTTAGGGTGCTTTCACACCTGCCTTATTTAGTTCCATTGAATCGCATTAGGGTTTTTCCTCTTGGTGTGATTCGTTTGGGAAGTCATGGAAATAAGTAGCGGAAAGTAAATGCATGCAATCAATGGTAATTTAAGATAGAAATACACAAATGTCTTATGTGTTTTGTAATTTTAATAAAATAACAATGTTTTAAAGACATATCCTAACATTTAGGAAAGTCTGGGTATTTTGGTTTCATTGATTTTACTTTAACAAAGTTTATAAATGACAATTTAAATAGTCAATGTCCTCCTTGGCAGTTCTAGTGTTCATTTCTTTTTGCAGAGGACTAAAAAAAAGGTGTGAATGTAGCAATGGCACTCGGGTGCGCACGAAAAGCAGACCAAAAAAGCGTGCTGAGACCAATTTGAAGAGGTGGTCTTGATACGCTTTCAAACAAACCCTGGCGCGGTTCGTTCGTGGTGAGAACATGATCCAAACTAAAACAGACCCAATCGCAAAACATACTGCGCCTTTTTGGACTAATCCAGCTGCTGTAGTCCGATTAGCTGTCCCATCTTATGGAGTTTAGAAGAAAAATATTTGTTGACAGCGCTTTACCAACAGTTTTAAACAGATAGAGAGGGGGAAAAACATTACCTGATGGATCATTGGTGATATTTCCAGAAGATGACCATGTCATAGTTTAGCTAAATTAATCACGCCTCTTCCTAACACCTTCACCGATTGCAATGCATTAAAGCATTGTTTTCCAGCAGCAGCTGCGCTTCATTCTCAATGTATAGTTTGTCTAAAGCAGTGGTGCTCAACCCTGCTCCTGGAGATCGACCTTCCAGCTGAGTTCAGCTCCTACCCTGATCAAACACACCTGAACCGCACTAGATAATTACAGGCAGGTGTGTTTCATATGGGTTGCAACTGAAATCTGTAGGACGGTAGATCTCCAGGAGCAGGGTTGGTCACCCCTGGTCTAAAGTGATGTTTACAAACTATATAGTATACTATGACCAGGGATACAATCAGCCAGCGCAGCAACGTTTTGTGTCTGCCGGTTTGTTTACTTGCGGGAGTTCCACGTTAATTCTGACCAATTGAAAAGCATTTTAGGAAATACGTTCAATAACATCTGGCCAATGAGTGATGTGGATTTTGTCACATGACTGCATTTTGGTACGTTTCAACTGGTTCAGACCAAAGCAATCAGTGTGGTGTGAAAAGGACCTGAAATGGCAGAAAAATGCTACGATGTATCATTCGTTGCCTTTGGTCTGGACCAAATAAACTGAACCACAGATGTGAAAGCACCCTAAAATAACTCTTCAGAAGCACCCGAAAAGGCATTCACTCGGTATTCCTTTGACCACGTCACTTGATTCTGTCGATTGGCCAGTGGGTGGAATCTTACAGTTCACCCCAAAACATAAGGATTCACATTTGAACCGGTTCAAATCATTGAGTTTCTTCTACCAAAAACAGAAGGAGATATTTTGAAGTTTGTTGGAAACTGGTAGCTACTGGTAGCTTGACTTACATGGTAGGAAACGAAGAAATATGGAAGTCAATGTTCATTCTCATGCAAGATGTGATTTTCCCACATCTTATTTACATCTTCTATTGAGATATTATAATTGCTCTATATTTTGAGATATTAGAACTAAGCTTTTCGAATGTCTGTCATCATTTTTTTTTTATGATGTCATTATCTTGAAAATCTTATTTTCTTTTGTTATACAGCCTATTCATGTGTTACTAAAGTGCGCACCTCATTTTTCACCCCACTTAATATATTGTTTTGAAAGACACGACTTGCGTAAATTTATATTTTGGCTGTCAGAAACGTATGTATTGCTGGCGGCAAGTTGCCAGGCAACAGAGCCAATCACATTCAAAGTCATGGAAATAAGTAGCGGAAAGTAAATGCATGCAATCATTTTGAGAGCTATGGTAATTTAAGATAGAAATACACCGAAGCCTTTTGTGTTTTGTAATTTTAATAAAATAACAATGTTTTAAAGACATATCCTAACATTTAGGAATTGGGTATTATGGTTTCATTGATTTTACTTTAACAAAGTTCATAAATGACAATTTAAATAGTCAATGGCAGTTTGAGTGTTAAAATATCTTCATTTCTGTTTGCAGAAGACTGAAAAAATTCATAAATATTTAAAACAAATGGTGGGTAAATTCTGACAGAAGTGACATTTTTGGGTGAACTCTGTCTGTAAGAAATGTATATTGTTCAAAGAGCCCCTATAAGGTTTTTTGAAAATGACCTTCCATACAGTGTGCAACACAGCTTTAAGTAAATGAAAACATCCAGCTGACATTTAAATCTGAAAGTGCATCTTGTTTAAAAATATAGACTCAGAGTCGTTTAAATGATTCGTTGTTTATCTGGATCTTTCCCTTTTCGTATAACAAAATACCAAATATAAAGTGTCAGTTCCAGTAAAACGTGAACGTGCCTTTCTCTCCGAACGCTAGCAGAGTGCAGGCGTGGGACTGATCATGAGTGAACATTGAGTGACCGTTCTGGTGATGAATGCTAAAGTCTACCCTGCAACAGGGGATTTATCTGCTGTTTGTTAAAGGAAGGGTCAGAAAAGACTATTGGTGTATGGGACTTTGTCAGAACTTTATAAGCAACAGTTTGTACATCAATTTCACTAGTGTAAGTGTGATTAAAATGGTTGCCTCCTTGTTTTCTCTAGCTTGCAAATTATTTATTTAATTGTGTTTTGTTAATCGTTGGCTTGTACTGTATCTGGTTAACTCTTTATATTCTCAAATCGTTTCTAAAACCACGTTGAAAACTCGATGCGTTCCGCTTTCTTTACAGATTTAAATGCGTTGTGAGCTCGCGATCCTCCGCCGTTTGTTGTTGCTACGGCCACCATCAGCTCTTCCTACAGACGTGTGGTGGTAAAGTTCCGAAATAGTTCAGCTTTTGCCACAGTGTGGATTAATACCGAATGTGTGTCGTTGTTATTGCTTATGGTCAAGAATAGAGCAATATGCTGGTGTTTAACTGCACTGCTTTAATGCACTCCTGCATTGGGCTCACACATTTACTCTGAACTCTGGCTACTTCTATAATGTTGATAAGGCATAGTGGGCATTTCTCTCTATCTCGTGTTGAACACAGTCGACCAATCGCAATAGACTGGGTCATCAAGCCAATCAGCGCAGATTAGCATCGCGCTAAGGAGGTGTTTGGCAACAAATGAATCTCTAAACAAATCATATTGGAGTTTCTGGGATAATTAGATAAAAATAAATACGTATTATAAGACAATGAACGTGTTTTTTGACCTTGCATGCATATCAGCCCATTGTTGGAGACCCCCAGAACCAAAATAAGACTTCTTTAATGCATAATAGGAGCTCTTTAATTGTTAGCTTGGTTCTTACCAACTTTGTTTTTCTCTATTGCTCAGGTCCCACTCTGCTAGTTCTGGTGTGTGCTGAAGTTTTAAGTGCCGGTCCAGCACTCCTTCCCAACCCTCTTCACTCTCATGGGCCAGTCCTGGATGTTCCCATAGGCTTTGAGGAACATGAGGATGTGCCACGGGATCGAAAATCCGGATTCATGGAGAGTTCCCAGGAGAGCTCCGGGTTCTTCAATGAAGACAGCGAGGATGGCAAGAGTGCTAACACGGAGACCAAAAACAGTGCAGACCCCAGTGCTGTAAATGGTGAGTACTAGCAATTATTCCAAACGTGACTCTAATGTGCATTAAAGTTAATCAATAGAATACAAGAATCAGCATCGATCTCATTTGTCAACTATGGTTGTAAACGTTCACTATCACAATGATTTGACTTTAATTATGTCCAAAATTTTGTTGCGCATTTGGGATAGAAAATCCATGTACTCATATCATCATCCGTCAACTAAAAGACCCCCTCTATGCTAATACGTTTTAGTTTTAAAACAGCGTTTTGGAATGAAAACGATCCACGTCCACACTGGCATTTTACCTAACATTACTAAACAGCTCTCTGTCCACACTACACCGATGAAAACACACACACACTCTGGCTTGCGCTGCAACTTTTGTGCATGTCTGAGCGCCAGGCAGTCAGCGGGTGCTTTGAGCACACTTCCCCAGATGAGAGCAGCCCACAGCGGAGAGTTTATTAAGTGTCTTCCGTTGAATTTCATCTCTCTATAGTTGTTAGACGTGATATTAAATTCTTCTTGTCTCAATCTACTACTTCTCAGGTAACGTGTTTTGTTAATGTAATATATTAATTTAACCACGTACACGAGTTCTGCGCATTGAACACAAGATCTCTGGTGAATTAAATAATAAACACGATTTTTGCTAATTTATTGCGAACAGAAATTAGCCAAGAATTTGTCGTTGGTCAACAATGATTATTTCATTTTATTCAATTTAGTTGCATATTTACAGTAAATACTTGCTCTCATATTAGACGTGCCAATATTAAATTACTTAATATATCAAGATAATGAATGTGCGCAATATTGATATCATAGACACCTCAAAATAATAAATGATTATTTATTATTTAATTTTTCTGAGTGTGTTTTTATGAATATTCACAATGTATTTGCTGTGTTGTTAATAACGATGCTAAAAGTTTGGAGACTTATTTGATTCAACTTTATTTTGAACATACAACTCAAAACAAATTAGTTGAACTTAATTGTTCAGACTTTTTCACATCAAGCTGGCCTTCAACATACTGACATTTTGATTTAAGATTTTGTAACTGTTTTAAGAGCAATTGTACATTAACGCTGCAAATAAGCTTAAATAGTTAACGTTAAGCTTTCGATGAAAACAATAAAAAACAACTGATTAACCTTAGCTAATGTTCTTTTCTTATTTAATACCTAATGACTAGGGCCAGACGGAATCTGCGGACATTTTTAGCTATTTCTGCGGAGTACTTTGTGAAAAATCTGCAGATTTATGCAGAATTATTTTAGGAGCATCAAAACAAAAAAAAAAATGTATATATGAAATATAAAGAAATACCTTTTTAACTTTTATTTAATGTTTACAATGCGAATCCAGTTAGATCCACTTTATTTGGTAAACAAAGCAAGTCCCTCATATAAAATCTCTACTAAAAGACAGAAAATAGTACTTTACAAACTGTATTGTAAATAAATCATATGAACGTTTTCATATTATTCAATATTTTTACTGAAATTAATTTGAAAACTGACAAAATATAAATTTACACACATTTACATAAGTAAATAAACAGAATCAATGATGACCCAAATGGCCCATGCGCAGATTCCGTGTGGGCCTACTAATAACGTGTTAAAATCATGGTCATAATTTAATTACGAATCTTAAAGTTTTTATTAAACGAGGGTAAAACAAATAAAATTCAGTTGTATTTTTAAAACTAACATTGACATAGTAGCTGTAATCTTTCTCACTGTTGATTATACATAGTACTTCAAAAAATCCTTTTGCAATTTAATTTCGTTGAAACGAGCAAAAAACTGTGTCTACTCCAAACATGCATTTTTACCAAATTTTTAAGCAACACGTAGTATTTTTGGTTGTTATACCAGTTAACGTTACTTACTTAGCTTACGTCAACATCGCGTTAATACCTTCAGGCTTCATATTGAACATGTAAAAAAATTTATTAAATAAACAAGTAAATACAGTTAAGCAAAGCACATGATGCAACTCAGTACAAATCAAATTAGCGTAATAGTTTAAACATTTTCACATTAATCTGGCCTACAACATGCTGAAATATTAATTTAACGTTTCGTGACTATTTTTAGCACAATTGTACGACAACGCCACTATAAAGCTTCAAAATTCAACGTTAAACTCTCAATGAAAACAACTACAAAAGTTTTATTTAGTCTTAGCTAATGTTTTTTTCTTATTTAATACCCAATAACGTGTTAAAATCGTGGTCATAATTGAATTATAAATCTGAAAGTTTTATTAAATGTAGTTAAAACCAAATAAAATTCAGTCATATTTTTTACAACTAACATTAACATAGTAGCTGTAATCTTTATCTCGCTGTTGATTATACACAGTACTTTAAAATCTTTTTGCAATTTAATTTCGTTGAAATGAGCGAAAATGGTGTTTACTCCAAACATGCATTTTTATCAAATTTTTAAGCAACGCGTAGTATTTCTGGTTGTTATACCAGTTAACGTAACTTACCTTACGTCAACATCGCAATAATACCTTCAGACTTCATATCGAACATGTAAAAGATTGAATAAAATAAACAAGTAAATACAATTAAGCAAAGCACATTACGCAACTCAACACAAAACAAATTAGCTTAATAGTTTAAACATTTTCACTTTAATCTGGCCTACGACATGCTGAAATAGTTTCATGACTATTTTTAGCACAATTGTATGCCAACACTACTATAAAGCTTCAATAGTTAACGTTAAAGTCTCAATAAAATAACTACAAAAGTTGTATTTCGTCTCAGCTAATGTTCTTTTCTTATTTAGTACCTAATAACATGTTAAAATCATAGTCGTAATTTAAGTTTTCATGAAAAGAAGTTAAAAAAACAAATAAAATTCAGTTGTATTTTTTACAACTAACATTAACATAGTAGCTTTAATCTTAATCTCATTGTTGATTTTTGCGCAGTACTTCATAATCCTTATGTAAATTAGTTTCGTTGAAATGTTTGTTTACTCTAAATATGCATTTTTAAGCAATTTTTAAGCAACACGCGTAGTATTTTCGGTTGTAATACCAGTGAACATAACTAACTTAGCTTGTCAATATCGTGATAATACCGTATACAGTGATAAAATCTTCCGCAATTAATCACCACATGAAATTTTGATTATCATCTTAATCTTACGCTCATTATTTGCTGCACCTGTGAATTGTGAACAAACACTATATTTTTTTGTCCTCATATGCCGACAGATTGACATCGGCTCTGTGTGACTCAGCCTGGAGACAGTTATTTAACTCTCAGAAATGACTTGATTGTGAAAGTGGCTGTTAGAGGTGTAAAGTGGTGTGAATAACAGCTTTTAGGACTCATTATCGTGCGTCATTTCCTCAACACCTGCCGTCCCTCCTGATGTTTTTACCCTGTTTTTGTTGATCAGTTTTTGCCGGCTTTAATCTCGTTGACGTTTTTTTCAATCCATCTTGCAGTCGTGTTGCGCAGTAGTGAGTCGACACAATGTATCTGCTTCATTCACAGCCTGGGAATTAATGTGCCCTTATTTTTAGTCCACCTGCTAGCTTGCTAACGGTGCTTCCACCGCAGTGGCCTGTTTCCTGTGTGTGTGTGTAAGACAGAAGGACAGAGTCCAGTGATTTTTCTGCTGTGTGAAATGGAGATTTTCTCTTGAGTTAGCTGGTACTGTATGCTAACTGAGACATCTAAATGAAGACGTTATACTGAGTATTAAACTCCTCCTGGAGCATCTGCTCTCCATCCAGACAGTAATTCCTCAAATCATCTCTTACTGGTATAACACTGATAATGCTCTTCATTAATACGCAGACCTACAGTTACTGTGAAAACAGACACATCAACATCTGTCTGTTGTCCATTCTTCCCTCCGTCCATCTATCGTTCATCCATCCATCAATCTATCCATCTATGTGCTTATCTATACAATAATTTTAGCCATTAATCCATCCATCCATCCATCCTATTGTTTATCCATTTATTTATCCATCCATCCAATCTTTTGTATATCCATCCTTTTATCTATCTATCTATCTATCTATCTATCTATCTATCTATCTATCTAT
>CAIGQQ010030879.1:1863-13758 GCA_903798035.1 Danio albolineatus | reverse complement strand
CATTACATAATAAAATGAAGACATGCTTTGTGTTTATCTGCATAAATGATTCCTTTTCGCATTTAAAAAGCCTTTCAGTTGAAGGAAATTATATTAATGTTTAATATGTACACTTATCAAATAAAAATTTCAGCTGAACTAATTAAAAAACTTAAAATACAAGTACAAAAATAAAATACAAGTACACTTTGGGTACTAATATTGTGCATTGAGGTATTATTGAGTATATTTTAGGGCTAAACAAGGTAAAAAGATTTACCTTTTGAACTACAGGGTACAACCCAGTGACGACTTTTGTACAATGTTTTTTTTTATTCTGAGGTTGTATAAACCAGGGGTACCCAAACTCGGTCCTGGAGGGCCACTGTCCTGCATAGTTAAGCTTCTACACACCTGCCTGTAAGTTTCTTCATTCATTCATTCATTTTCTTGTCGGCTTAGTCCCTTTATTAATCCGGGGTCGCCACAGCAGAATGAACCACCAACTTATCCAGCATTTGTTTTACGTAGCGGATGCCCTTCCAACCACAACCCATCTCTGGGAAACATCCATACATTCTCATTCACACACATACACTACGGACAATTTAGCTTACCCAATTCACCTATAGCACATGTCTTTGGACTTGTGGGGGAAACCCACGCAACCACGGGGAGAACATGCAAACTCCACACAGAAATGTCAACTGACCCAGCCGAGGCTCGAACCAGCGACCTTCTAGCTGTGAGGCAAACGTGCTACTCACTATGCCACCATGGCGCCCCCTGTAAGTTTCTTGCATACCTAGAAAGAGCTGGATTAGCTAGATCCGGTGTGTTTAATTGGGGTTGGAACTAAAATATGTAGGACACCGGCCTTCCAGGACCAAGTTTGGGCACCCCTGATATAAGCATTGTACAAATAGTCACTTTCTGAAAGCATTTTCAGAAGAAAGTTGTAAAAAAAAGACAGAGAGGTGCAAAAACATGTATACAAAAAAAAGAGAGATATGATTGTTGTTCGTGGTAGATCAATGTGAGTCTGCTGTTGATTTCTTAACTCGTTTGTCTTCAACTCTTCTGGATATGATGTCAAAACCCAGAACCACAACAGTAGCCACGCCCACCAACGCAGAGAGGACCAATTGGATCACAGCATCAGCAGAACCGCAACAGCAGATGGCGTTGGACTCTGGCAGGATAAACAAACAATAATCATAATCATATAAAATGACTGATGATATGCTCCTGACTTCAATATCTGAATTTTAATATCACCTGAACTTGTCTGACAGAGTGTATTGGTGTCTAGATGTGTGGTCTGGTTGCTGATGGGATTATTGATCACACAGCTGTAGGTGTTGTTATCCTGATAGTCCACCTCCAGATGTAAAGAAACATTGCTGCTGAGATCAGACACGCTGATACTGGACAGTAAACTGTTTCCTTTGTACCAGGAGAGACTCACAGCGCTCACATTCACCACTGAACACAGCACTGAACAATACTGCAGTGATGAAGATGAGGAGGAAGAACAATAACAATCTCTGGCGATGACAGGAACAGGAAGAGATGCTGTTGAAGAGAAATAAATCGGAATAAATCAAACCAAACATGCGCAAAAGAACTGCAAATGAAGGTATAATGGGTTGAATAGCACTGCACAAATGTACAGAGGCTTTTACATGATAATGATAAAACATTTAACATGCATATTGACACATTTACCGAACAAACAGTGCAAGCTAATGCCGAGTATAGACTGCAGGATTTTTAAAGTAGTCGTGTCACAGATGTGTTCACACTGCATGACTATCTGGGCTAGCGTTAAGTCGCTGCTTTGTTTACACTGCAAGATGGATCAGCGACAGGGAGTTTCACACTGCATGACTTCAAATCAGGAAGAATCGCCGACAACTTTGTCCAAACTACGTCTCACACCCCAAACACACGTCGTATATTTTTTGTCCTGTATAAGTATATTAAAAGCCTTTAATGGGGTAGAAAATGTACATATTTGCTCACCTGGCTTTGAAGGGAATTAGCAATTTCTCCTCAAGTTTTTGATTTTTTGACCGGGTTGGGTTGTGATATTGCTCACACGACACATCAGACAGACAAGGGGGCTCCTGCCAAATTTACACCAATTTTCCCTCCATTTCTTGTGTCCGAATAAACTGAAAATGAGCTTTTAACTTCTCCCCCATCCTCCCGCTGGCCTGCAGGTACCCCCACACTAGTGAATGCTGCTCTTTTATTGGCTGTAGGCGATCGCTGATGTTATTTTCAGTCAAAACTCATTTCATACAGCATGATCAGAATTGCCGACAGCTCCAGATATTCAGCACACCAAATATCCCCCAGGCATCAGCGACTCATCGGTGATTCTCTCAGATCGTGTCTTTGATAGTTCATTTTGTGTGATTGTCACTCGCGTGAACGAGCACCGATTCGCCTGTGATTTCAGGCATTTGTCTACGATTTCTGAAAACCTGTCGGCGAGTCAAAATTGTAGCAAAAATCATGCAGTCTGAACTCTGCATTAGTGTTAATGTAAGCCTAAATTTAGCAGGTGAAAAAATGGTTTTTGTTTGGTTACAAAGTTTGTGGCTGTTAGAGAAATCCAAGCTAGAGTAGCGAGGAAGTAAGGAAATAGTTGCTATATTTCCAATCCCAAGATCCGAATTGATTTTATAAGCAAAAATGCAACATCCGAGCCGAGTCTAAGTGAGTCTAATGCTGCGTTCCAATCGGCATACTATCCGTCCTAAATAGCTTGTGAAAATAGAATCAGCATGTCCCAAATCGTAGTACGCTGAAAAGAGTATGCTAAAAATTCCCGAATGGTTTACTATTTCCGGTCAAAATTTTAAGTGTGGAATCGTCCATACTCTAACTGCTGATATTGCCCACAGTGCATTGACTGTTGGACGTGAATTCGATTAGAACTACAAAACCGGATGAAAAGTGTAAACAAACTACAAACATGATGGACGCGTGAGACCAACCGTCAAGTAGAGAGGCTTCGGGAAAGATGTTTGTCTGACTGTTAGTTAATATCTAGCCCACTGGAGAGTATTTAAATGGCGTTGTCTGTGTTATATTTCATCTGAAACAACAATACTGAACTTATATAAAGACGTGTTTGAATGTTAACGTCTGAATGTAGAATTATCCAAACACCTGAGGAGATTTCTCTGCATGAAAGACTCGTGAATGGGAGATTCTCCTGCTGCTGCTTCTCCAATAAGGTAGAAATTAAATACGACAGAAATGTGGATGATCGACAGGGCTCTCAACTAAGCAACTCAACAATCTGTTAACGAGGAAGTAGCATGTCCCCTAGCTTACTGCACTGTAAAAAATCCAACTTTAAAATTGTTAACTCAGTTTAAAATTGTAAGTTAGGTGGACATATTTTAAACTCAGAGTTGAATTTACTCATAAAAATGATTCAACAGCATGTTTGGAACTGTTTGTTCAACTATAGTAAAAAATAAGTTGAGGAGACTTTAAATTTTGATTTCTTCATATCTTCTAAAAAATTAAAAGTTGAGTTAACTTAAAATTTTAAAGCGACCGGTTACAAAGAAATTTTGAGTTTATTAAGCTTCAGTGTTTGAAGTTGTGCCAAATTATTCCGTAAAGTATAATTGACTTAAACCAGCCTTTTTGGTCAACTAAAAAAAATAATTTGGCACAACTTCAACCACTGAAGCTTAATAAACTCAAAATTTCTTTGCAGCCGGTTGCTTTAAAATTTTAAGTTAACTCAACCTTTTATTTTTTACAGTGTGCATACTCGTCTGTTACACACTCAAAAGTATATATACTTTTAGGGCATATACATACTTTTAGGGCGTAGTAGAAGTATGCGAATTGGAACGCAGCATAAGAGATCAAAATGATCACTTCCTGATAAACTTCTGCCAAATATCAAAAAGAAAAATGGAGTTTGCTGTAGTCGGAGAAGCCACTGTGGGCGTTTATTCGTAAAGAATTCTAAGTTATTAAGTCATATATCTCTTCAGGGTAATGAGTTCATTAAATACCTCATTTCTTCAACTTAAATGTAGTAAGTTCACAGTACTCATATAGATTAGTTTGTTAACTCAAATGGTTTGTAGCAATGGGTTTCCTCAAACGGTTTGAGTTGATTTAACTTATGGCCTGTTTTCACTGAGTGGTATAGTACGGTACGGTACGGGTCACCTTTATCAGGCTTGCGTTTCCACTGCTAAAGGGTAATCTTTTGGTGGGCGTGGTGGACGTTTCAGTCGACGTCATTTTCGCTCGAGGAAATGTCTACAGCAGGCATGTCCAAACTCGGTCCTGAAGGGCCAGTGTCCTGCAGATTTTAGCTCCAACTTGACTTAACATACCTGCTGGGATTTTTCAGGAAAACCTTGTAAGAGCTTGATTAGCTAGCCCAGGTGTGTCTGATTGCAGCTGGAACTAAACTTTGCAGGACACCGGCCCTCCAGGACCAAGTTTGGACACCCCTGGTCTACAGTAAAGCTGTACGGGTCGTTCAGAAATCATACAAGACGCTCTTCTCCCAAAACAGAGGCTTTATTATACACTGGTGTATAAATGTTCATTACTGACCTCTCTATGAACATGATCTGATTATAACAGCAGATCAATGATGCGAAAAGCCTACTGTCTGTGATTATATAAAATGAATAAATAAATGCAGCATATATGAACACATACAGCCCCTTACAGTCTCCGAGATATTACCAGTTACAGAAAAACTACACACAGCAGACATTTATGCCTTACTTAGGTCCAAAAACACTAAAATTAGCCCACAGTCAGTGCAAACCTCTCATCTGTGTCTGTAATCTTCACCAGCACATGTAGCCTCTGTTAGAGAGTAATTTCGTCATTCCCAGTTCATAATAGTCCAGCAGTTTCTTCACGTTGAAACAATAATTTGCTTATTTGTTTTTTCCGGCTTCTCCTTTGTGTTTGCACGCGTCAGTCTCGCTTTTGTCTGTTTCTGAAAGGATCGGGCTTCAAAAGCATGTCAATAATCAAGCGCACAGGATCGGGCTTCAAAAGCATGTCAATAATCAAGCGCACGTTATTATCATCAGCTCAAGAAGTTTTTTATTTCAAATATTGACGCACACGTGAAAGAGAGAAACCACTCGCGCTTAAGACGGGCTCGTAAAAACTACAAGGCACACGGGAGAATCTGCTCTTCTCTTGGCTTTGTGGCTGTTCATCAAGACGACGACAAGGTTTGTTCGAACTCAGGTCGACCATGGCTTGTTATTATATGTTTATATTATTTCAGTTTATCCTTTGTTTGCATTCTGGCTTGAGCAAATGACATATCTCTGTAAACCAATAGCGTTCAGCTGCGCGTCTAGCTCCACCTCCAAAAAGTGGTACGTACGGTTCGGGTCAGTATACTTTTAGACAGTGTAAACGGCCTTAAAAGCGTACCGAACTGAACCGTACCGTACCATACCACTCAGTGGAAGCGGGCCATTAATAGGTTTCACAGTACTCAGCTGGTTTGAGTTCATTTACTGGGTTTTACTGAGCTCAAATTGCTTCGTTTACTCAAATGGAGTAAGTTCACAGTACTCATTAGAACTAGTTTCTGAACTTAAATGGTTTGTTGCAATTAGTTTCCTCAAATGCTTTGAGTTACCTTAACTTACTGGTTTTAGAGTGTAGGAAAAATAATATTTTCAGTTCATCATCATTTCTTTAAATAACTACTACAGCTTATGGCTTAGTTTCTTAAACATGTTTTAAAGTGTAATGTGACCATACAACTCACCATAAACGGTGACACTGAACGTTTTCCATGACACATTACTTCCGATGATCTGCGCTTTGTAAATTCCAGAGTGCTTGGTTTGGATGTCTCTGATAGTGAGAGATCCAGTCCGAGAGTCCAAACGCAGTCTGTCCTTGAATACTTCCAAATCCGAGATGGCCTGGGATGATGTTTTGACTTCAGCCACTGAAGATTCTCCATCTCTAAATCTCCAGAATATCACATCGTCTTTCTGTATTTCAGCTTTAATGTCAAGAGTGACTGAATCTCCCTCGATGACAAACAATGCCTTCATCTCATCCGTCTCTGCACCAAACACACCTGAAGAACACAGGCACAGATCTCATCATTGACCTTATGTTGTTTTATTAGCTTTGTGCAAAAATATTTGTAAATGCCTTACCAAAAAAGCACAAGCTCAGCAGAACAAACACCAGGGCCATTTCAGGATGTTCACTAAAAAGTCAGCATCTGAACATTTATGACAAAGAGCTTCCGGTCGCTTTCGTCCACTGACAGGATGCAACACCCTTGACTGCACAAAACTACAGCGGTTGTTGCAGCGGTTATGTAAGTCACACAATGTGTTTCAGCATGTACATCATATAGCACAGGTAGTTAAATAGCTTTGTTTGCTGTAGTGTGTTTTTTATGTAAAATAAAGCTAGTACGCTCCAAAAAGTGGGTCAAATATGGATATACCCAATGTTGGTTTAATTTTAAGGGTTGGGTTTGTCCATTAGTCAAATGTTAAGTTTATTCGTTCATTTTTTTTTTCAGCTTAGTCCCTTTGTTAATCTGGGGTCGCCACAGCGGAATGAACTGCCAACTTATCCAGCATATGTTTTATGCAGCGGATGCCCTTTCAGCTGCAACCCATCTCTGGGAAACATCCATACACACTCATACACTACGGACAATTTAGCCTACCCAATTCACCTATACCACATGTCTTTAGACTTGTGGGGGAAACCGGAGCACCCGGAGGAAACCCACGCAACCACGGGGAGAACTCCACACAGAACTGCCAACTGAACCAGCCGGGGCTTGAACCAGCGACCTTCTTGCTGTGAAGTGAACGTGCTACCCATTACGCTACCATGGCGCCGTTAAGTTTATTCATTGAAGTTCATTTAAAAAATGTTTCCAATGAATGGGCTTGTTCATATCTGACCCAACACCAGGTTGTTTTAATCCATCTTTGGGTCAGTTATGGGTAAAATTGGATACATTTTTTTTCAATTGATTGTTTCAAATCTGGATTAAAACAACCTGGTGTTGGGTCAAAAATGGACAAACCCATTTATTGGATATATTTTTAAATGAATTTAAGTGATTCATTTGGAAAAAATATCCAGGGATTGGGTTTGTCCATTTTTGACCCAACACCAGGTTGTTTTAAAGGGCACCTATTTTGAAAAATTTACTTTTTAAGCTGTTTGGACAGACATATGTGTAGGTACTGTATAGTGTATAGACGGTCATTTTGGGCTGACATAAACCCACCCAGTCCTTTTTCTTTTCAATTTAACAGCATAAAAACAGTGGATCAATGGGAGCGGTTTTGAGACCGACCGCAAGTAGACGTAGGAGTGCGGTTTCCCCGCCCACCAAATTGATTGACAGCTGCGTATTAACATGTCTCCATCATAACGCGTATAATCATATCAACAAGAAAGGACGTGCGCAAAGCAACTGGGAATAAAAGATCTGTTCAGCGCTCTGTGATCATCAGTCATCATCAGATGTGATCAAGAGTGAGTTTTACAAGTTTAAAATGTTTTAAAACAGTGCATGTTTGTGATGAACTACAGCGATTTACTTCAGCTTTACTTCATCACCACAGCCGCGTGTCAGGACAATTATAAAAGAAGATGCTTCAATCTCGGTTTGTGGACGTTAAATCAGGTTTATTTTGTACATTAACATAACAGATATCCATACAGCAGTGGATATTAACCTGTATCCTGTCACATTTGCTTGCAAAAAGAGTGCAAAGCTCAATGTGCGCGCTGTGTGTGTGTGTGTGTGTGTGTGTACGTGTTTTTGTGACATGGCAGGACACAAATCTGTATAATGACACAGGTATTACAAATAGGAGGTTAAATATGAGGACATTGGTGACGTCCTCATTTCTCAAAAAGCTTCTAAACCCCACAGAAGAAGTTTAATCTGAGAGTAAAGCTGCACACAGTCTCTTGTGATAGTTGAGTTTAGGGGTGCGGGCAATATAATATACGGTTTGGACAGTATAAAATAAATGGAAACCTATGTAATGTACCCACTTTTCACAAAAACAAACATGTGTGTGTGTGTGTGTGCATGAACTTTGTAACAAAATTGTGTGTGACTCATTGCAATTCCACAACAAACACATCAAACAATCATTGGTAAGGTTCTTACTGTTGTATTTCTTACAAACGTTACGTGAGATCTGATTCCTTTAGTCTTTCTGTCTGTCTGTCTGTCTGTCTGACGCATCTGAGGGCGGAGATTGAGGCACGCTGACGGGAACGTAGAAACGGTGGGCAGGGAGGACTATCCTTAAAGGCCCAGTACACAAAAACAGCAAAAAGCTGTTTAGAGCTATAATATAAAGACTTTAGACAGCTCTAATCAATAATCTGATGGGTGTTTTGAGCTGAAACTTTACAGACAAGTTCTGTTGACACAAAAGACTTATATTAAATATAAAAAAGGGGTAAAATATGTGTCCTTTAATCCAGCTTTGGGTCAATTATTGACAAAATGGGTTAATTTTTTTAACTGAATTAAAATAGCACAATGATTGGGTTTGTCAAAATCCAACATTTTTAGAGAGATACATTTCTGGGTTATTTTATTCTAATTTGAGTTAACAAAGCACTGAGGAACATTCATACACACACATACACGACAACTTAGCTTCACCTATAGCGCATGTGTTTTTATTGTGGGGGAAACCCATGCGAACACGGGGAGAACATGCAAACTCCACATAGTAATGCCAACTGACCCAGCTGGGGCTCGAAACCATGGCCTTCTTGCTGTGAGATGACAGTGCTAACCACTGAGCCACCGTGTTGCCCATATCTGGGTTGTTTTAATCTAATTTGGGTCAACAAACCCAACTGTTGGATTAACTTTTAATGTAACTTACACTTTTTAAAGTCCATATTTAACTCAACACTGGGTTTAAACAACCCAGCACTTTTTTTAAAAAGTCATTAATTTTCCTTTGGCTTAGTTCCTTTATTCATCATGGGTCCCACAGCAGAATGAACCGCCAACTCATCCAGCATATGTTTTACACATCAGATCCCCTTTCAGCCGCAACCCAGCACTGGGAAAAACCCACACACAATACAGCCAATTTAGCTTATTCAATTCACCTATAGCGCATATGTTTGGACTGTGGGGGAAACCGGAGCACCCGGAGGAAATCTTACACCAACACAGGGAGAACATGCAAACTCCACACAGAAGTGCCAGCTGACCCAGCCGCGACTCGAACCAGCGACCTTCTTGCTGTTAGGCCATTGTGTCGCCCAAAATATTTACAAATGTCAAATAATGATTTAAGAAAACGTCTGACTTTTAATTGTGAATAAAACCGACTACACTGCTTTAGTGGATGCGGGTTTTGGCACATTTAAGTAGCTAATATGTGCACTCTCTCATGCACAAGCTGTTTGTTCACCCGACAAATGAACCACATTTTGTTCCAGTTCAATAAATGAGACCGCAGCAGGTTTCAGTTTGACTAACAAAATGGTGGTTAGAAAGAAGCGCCTAGCGTAGGCCCGACCTGTTCAACTGATGCATGAGAAAGAACATATTTTCAGCTGGTTGATTTGAGATGTCCATCAAAACCAACTGTCCATGTGGTTAATGTTGACAAATTGTTGTTTAAAATAAAATATGAATGCAATAATAAGTCAAATATGGCAAAATATGGCACGTGGCAACCTTGATTATTTCGGCTCAGATTTTCAAGAGATCAATCAAAAAGTGAAACTGAAAGCACTTTGTGGTGCTCTTGGTGAAGTAAAAGATCACAGATTGTTATCTCAAGATCTTAATCTGCTGTACGGTTTTAGACATTAGAAACTCATTCATTCACTCTAAAAAATCCGGGGTTGTTTTTTCAACCCAAATGTTGGGTTGAGGCATTTGGGTAATGTTTGGGGATTATTTTCAAAGTCTAGGTAGTGCTATATAACCCAAACTTGGGTTATTTTTTTGGGGTAATAATTGCTAAGACTTGAATCAATGCAACCCTAGCACCACACAGATACATCAACCCAGCTCCTTGGGTCAAATCAACTCCCGGCAGGGGCTGACTGCGATGCATACATATATATATATTGTAGCAGGGTGGAGTGAAAAGGCAAACACGAGTTGCTTGTGAGTCCTTTAATTAATCAGGGGTCGCCGCAGTGGTATGAACAACCAACTTATGCAGCAAACTTGTATGTTTTACGCAGTGGATGCCCTTCCAACTGCAACCCATCACTGGGAAACACCCATACACTCCCATTCACACACATACACTGACAATTTAGCTTACCCAATTCACCTATAGCGCATCCCACATGACAAATGTTTTCTGGCCCCCTCCGGACCACACAATAACTTGTCCCTCGGCCCAAGTTACTGCAAATAATGATGGTCCTGAAGTGGCCCATAACTGGATTAAAGACAAGGGCCACACATGGGCCATAACCAACCTGAATATTAGCCAATTTATTACCCTTAATTGGCCCTGAACTGGGCCAAAAGAGGTTTATTACTGGTACCAATTCTCAGCTGTAAGTTAACCATATCAACACCACCATTTTAACAGAAACCCCAAAAACATAAGCCTATTTTTACCTAAACATGCATGCCAGTGATGGCAACACGCCAGTAGTGCCATAACGACTCCACATTTGGGCCAAGTCCATTTGCTATGTGGGGCCTGACGTGTTCAGTTGATGCATGAGAATTTTTTTTTTGAGTTGGTTGATTTGAGATGTCGATCAAAACCAACTATTGTGGTTAATGTTAAATTGCTTTTTAAAATGAAATACAAATACAACGATAAGTAAAATATAACGAAGTCACATGGCAACCTTGGTTATTTTTGCTCAGATTTTTAAGAGATCAATCAAAAAGTGAAACTGAAAGCACTTTGTGGTGCTCTTGGTCAAGTAAAAGATCACAGATTGTTATCTCAAGATCTTAATCCACTGTACGGTTTTAGACATTACTAGTAAACTATTCAACAGAAATTATAAAATGAAAATTATGCTTGTTTGATCGATTCTCAAACGTAACTTTTCCATACTTTTTATTTCCAAATATATGTAGAACATTGCTTTCATTTAAACGTACACATTAAAAAAATCTCTCTTACATTAAAGTGCTTACATTACGTGCCGTTTTATAGATTTAGGACGCTAGAGGGCACCACATACTTTTATTTCTCTAAATTACATCTATACTGGTTATCTTAGGAATAGGAAGGAAATTGCAAAATAATAAATATAATAATAATAATAATAAATAATAAATAATAAATAAATAAATAAATAAATAAATAAATAAATAAATAAATAAATAAATAAATAATAATAATAGTAATAATAAATATTATTATCATTATTATTTAATGGTAAATGTGATAATTTGAAAATTATTAATTAAAAGCAATGAATAATATTATAAATGACAAAATTGAAGAAGAATAAAACAGACATATATAAGAACAAGGCCAAAACATACAATAAGACATCAAGCAAACAAAACACTTAATTCCAGTTCTCATACAAAAAAGTAACTGAATTCGCAGAACATTTGCAGTCATAGCCTACTAGCAAATTGAACTAAACCTTACTTCAAAAATCTATATTAAAATAATATTCATACATTTAAATATTTAATACATTTACTAACAGCCAGTTTACTCTACTTCAGTTTTTTAATTTTTAATGAAACATCAAAACTTCTTGCACAACCCTCTTAAACTGATTAATTAGTAGATAGATAGATAGATAGATAGATAGATAGATAGATAGATAGATAGATAGATAGATAGATAGATAGATAGATAGATAGATAGATAGATAGATAGATAGATAGATAGATAGATAGAT